>CAUJNA010000113.1:366050-476050 GCA_963377175.1 Effrenium voratum
GAGCGCTGCTCCTTCGGCTTCCCCTTGAGTGAGGGCGCTTGGATGAGAGACTGGGATGCGGAGCTCACTGAAGCGGCATGTGCAGCTCGAACTGCTGCTGCAAGGCCCTTGGCAGCCCGCGTGCTTGAGCTTCTCGTTTCTGGCACCCGCCCACGTTTTGCTGTGTCTCGGTTGTGCAGCGGAGTTTACTTCTTCGCCGTTTTTTGTGATTGGCGCTTTTTAGGCTCGCTGTAAAGTGATAAAACAAGCACCTCTTGACGATATGCCAAACTTGTGCCAAGAAAGGTGGTAAAAGGAGCACCATGGTTTGTCAGTGGGTCTGCACTCCTTTCCTTGTTTTACCGGGTTTAATATTCTCTATTATCCGGAAAGTGTTTGCGGGCGGGATTTAAACCGGGTTCGCCTTTCGAAGTCAACTTGCAACATGGGCCGAAGTCCTTTCCTCTTGGGCAAGAAAGGTGTCGGACGCGGCCACGGCGCGCCTTTTGGACATCGCCATCCTCACTGGGAATAAGGAGGCAGCCCTGTCCCTCGCTGGCGCCAAGCTTTGGCCCCTGCGCCGGTGGAGGTCTCAGGATTTATTCAACATGCGCGCAAATGCACCGCTTGTTGAGCCCCGCATCTTGATTGCAGCTCTATCAGCTGGCGCCGACCTACAATTGCTTGTGGTCAGCGGTTGGGGGTTGCTGCCATTGCGAGAAGCTGTGGTTCTGTTGACAACATGGCCGTGGTCAGATTTCGCTGGACTCTTGGGAGGCAAAAGCCCATGGGTTCCAGAGAAGCCCAACCGCTTAGTAGAGGCAATGCTGGAGGTCTCTTCAAGGGGGCATTGCATTTCCCACAGCTTGCTCAAACGCGCAGCAATGGCAGGACTTCCTTTGACGCATTTCAATCTTCCAGGGTTTGGGTATCACTGGAACTTGTTACAGGCTGCAGTTCTGTGCGGGCAGCCAGACTGTGCTGAGATGTGTGCTGCGCTTGGCGTGGAGTCGCTTGACCAGGACCTTTGCCGCTTCATCTGCCAGGTGGCTCGACATCCACGCCAACAGGCGTGCGTGAGAAGGAGGTTGCCGCCGTTGAAGGCTAGCCCTGCTTTAGTTGGGCTCCTGACCATGAACCTTCTCGTTGGTTCTTCAAAGATACTTCTTCAAAAATGGGTTGGTGGATGTGGGTGCCCCAAAATGGCCGTGTCCTTTTGGTTTCCCAGTAAAACCAACTCAAAAACTCTGTCCCTGAGCTCCTGGACTTGAACTTTTTTGGCTTGGGCCATTTTCGCCGCACTGGACGTTAGTTTTCTGGGCTTGGACATGCTGGGACCTTTTTAGCGGCAACTTCCATTTGCTTAAGCATAGATGTTCCCCTGCTGGTTCAAAAGCGAAGTTACTACTGCACATGTCTTCCCGCTTTTTTCAGGGGCCTCAGGAGATGGATGGTCACTTAGACCGTTTGCCCTACTTTTTGCTGGGCCAAACTCCCCTCCATGGGACGTGGAGCCATCAGCTCGCGAGGCCCGGGGCTGGGCCAACAGCCGGCGCGCCCCGCCCTTGGATCTGGCCACGGAAACCTTGGATCTGGCCACGGAAAGTGAGCGCAGGTCGGCCGCCGCAGCAGCAGCTCGCGCAGCTTTCATCCGGTCACGGAGGCTTGAAGGCAGGGAGAAGGGCGTGGCGCTGCTGCAAGCAATGGCCAAGCTTTCTCGCGGGCCAGCCTTGCCAGTGCTGGTGGAGAAAGTGATTGACTTCTTGGTTGAAGTCCCGGTGACCTCTCTGGCAGATTTGCCGAAGCTCACTTGATCAATTGGTAGAGCTTAGTCAAACTGAGGATGATTTCGAAGATGCACCTCCAAGTTTGACAGGGCCGCAGGACGCAGCGATGAACAGGCGTGCGTGAGAAGGAGGTTGCCGCCGTTGAAGGCTAGCCCTACTTTAGTTGGGCTCCTGACCATGAACCTTCTCATTGGTTCTTCAAAGATACTTCTTCAAAAATGGGTTGGTGGATGTGGGTGCCCCAAAATGGCCGCGTCCTTTTGGTTTCCCAGTAAAACCAACTCAAAAACTCAGTCCCTGAGCTCCTGGACTTGAACTTTTTTGGCTTGGGCCATTTTCGCGGCACTGGATGTTAGTTTTCTGGGCTTGGACATGCTGGGACCTTTTTAGCGGCAACTTCCATTTGCTTAAGCATAGATGTTCCCCTGCTGGTTCAAAAGCGAAGTTACTACTGCACATGTCTTCCCGCTTTTTTCAGGGGCCTCAGGAGATGGATGGTCACTTAGACCGTTTGCCCTACTTTTTGCTGGGCCAAACTCCCCTCCATGGGACGTGGAGCCATCAGCTTGCGAGGCCCGGGGCTGGGCCAACAGCTGGCGCGCCCCGCTGGTGGCAGCGCGGCAGGGCCTGGCGCTCGCCGGCCCGAGCCTCGGGGTTTTTCGCGAGGCGACCGCGCGAGACTTCGCGGTGCGTCGCCTTTTTGGCTTTACCGCGATGTGTCTCTCAACGCTTGGAATCGAAAGGCTGGCTGGTGCGATCTCGGTAGGGAATGAGAAATGGAATGAACCCAGGCTTGGGTCCCCTTAAAGGAAACCACTCTTGGATGGTTTATAGGGTCATTCCCTTACTCGCTTCAGACCACCAGCAAGTTTAGAGGTTCATTAAAAGGAAGTTGTTTCCTACTGCTTGCCTGTTTTCAGCAGCACAATAGAAACTTTTGCATGTCTAAGTCTGGGCCAGTTGAAAGGATACTTTGTTGGGATATCTGGGGTCCTCCAAAATGAGAAACAGAAGGGTAGACTTATCAACTCACTCGCCGAGTTCCTGGACTTGAGTCACTTTTGGGTTTGGACCATATCCGTGGTAAACAACAAGTTCGGACTTGTTCTGGCCAATCAACTCAGGAAGTGAGACCATGTTTGCACAGGATACCCTCAAAGACATACCCATATCCGGGGTCGCCTCCAAAGCTATATGCCTGCACACACATATATATATATATATATATATATATATGCATATATATATATATATATAAGGGTAGACTCAAACAGAATGTTTAGTTTTGTTTTTGAATGACTCGGGATCAAATGTTTGGTTTTGCTTTTGAATACCCCAGTGGGCCAATTTGGGGGAGGTTTCAACCGAGGTCGCCACATGTCTCCCCTGGGAACCATCACCCTTCAGCCGTGAAGTGAACTTCCCTTGGGGGTGGGCAAAAGGGAAATATGGGGAGGACATACTGGCAGATGTAGGTAGAAGCTCGTGGGTTAGATTCAAGTAGAACCTTGCGGGCGAGGTGATTTGGGTTCTCTTCAAATGGGACGCGGTTCGTCTGGTGCCACCAGTTTGGACACGGCCACAACGCGAATGCAAAATGCAGACCTCCAAACCAAGGGGCCTCACCACCAATTGGAGCGAAGCGGACAAGAGGTTTCCCCTGGCCCTCAACCTACGCAAGTCCCGCTTCATAGGGTCCGGACAGAGGGCCCCAGAAATCAAACTGTATGAGCCCCAGAAACAAGCCTGGACAAGTCTTGAGATCGGGTGATTCTATGTTTTCTGGGTCCCTGTTTCCGGGTG
Organism: Effrenium voratum; assembly: GCA_963377175.1. Classification (NCBI taxonomy): domain Eukaryota; class Dinophyceae; order Suessiales; family Symbiodiniaceae; genus Effrenium; species Effrenium voratum. The sequence continues at coordinate 369,620 of CAUJNA010000113.1, forward strand.
CTTATCCTTCCTGCGGCCGTGAGCTGTGAGTGTGTTGTTTCTTTGTCGGTTGGGGGTTTTGGATGTGATCATCACCTTGTGTTCCGGTTGAAAGCGCATTTCGCCCCTGAGGTGACATATTAGCACGGCTTCCCCTCCCAAAAGCAAGCATAGGACTTGCACAGGAGTTCTTGGAAGACCAAATTTTCCTGTCTAGGGGACCCTGCGCAGGTAGAGATCCTGTGGGTTGCAGCGACTTCAACTCTTCCATGGTGAGTGGACAAACTTCTCATGTTTTGGTGTTTTCGCCATTTTAGTCGAGGCACAAGGCGCCGTGTTTTTCTCCCTATATCAGTCTAAGAGACGCGCATTCAGCCTCTCGGCTACCTCAGCTTCAGTGGCAGCTTCAGCTAAAACGCTTTGCTATAAGGTAAACTGGGTGTGTCTTTTTAAGGGTACCTTGGTTTGAGGGAAGCCAAAGGGAAACCACTTATTTTTGAGGGCCCAGCTGTGAAAACGTCGCTGCGCGTCCATGGCGCCTGAAAGCCGATTTGACGCATAACCCAGCATGGGTTTGTCTCAATCAGGGGTACCCCCTACATGGTGGTGCTCCTCCTTCCTGTTTACCCCCCCCCCCACCCAAAAGGGTACCTTAGAGAAAGACACACCGCAAGCTTGCCGGGGATAAGACAAGCTCACCCGATGAAGATGCCTTTCTCGCAATTTCCTGATTTCCAGTTTCGGACATGTTGCAACATGTGAAGATAGGTTGGAGCGGATTCGAGCAATGAGAATAGATCCGCATGGAACAAACAAGGGGGAAACCCGCGAGACCCAGAGCGGTGCTTGAGCATTTGTTTGTCGAATATTTCGGGCCGCGTTGTTGTGACTTGAGAGCATCACCTGGGATGTTGCTGCCATTTTATTCTGCCCTTGGCTCGAAAAGTGCGAAGCGATATGACCATGTACGTCCAAATCTCAGCACAAGCCTGACCTCTTCGTTGGGATCTCAGGTGATCACTTGCCTTCCTTCCCACTTTTTTGTCTCCCGTCCGCCTTTTTCGGAGATGGCTCGTAGGCTTTGGGGTGTTGAAAGGAAGCCCCAGTTGGAGGTTCCATAGCCACATGAGCAAGCTGGCGCGAGTGCCTCACTTGCATTCACTTGCTGGGCTGCTTGTGAGAGAGTTTCGGACACATGCTATGAATTCCAATAGTTGGAGAGTCCAGCATGCTTGGACATAAATCCATGAATGTATTTCTGATATCCCAAGCGTCTGTGGAGCCAGCAGCACGAACTCGACCCAACTCTATGTGAGTTGGGTTCACCACTTGCCCACGTGCTGAGTGCGCAACATGGGCCTGCCTTTGCAACATGCGCGCCCCCCTGCGAAGCGGGGCGTGTTCTTCGATTTTGACTCCACGATGATACTTGCCTGCACCGAGGCCACACGGCGTGTCAAGCAATTCGAGCTGCTTTGACAATTTTGCTTGGTTGGTTTGCTTCCTGGTCTTTAGTCACTTCTCGTTGCGACTGGTTTAGTGTCAAACAAAAAGTGTAGACTTTTTGGCCAGTCCACTCACAAAGTGAGAAACGCAAGGATTGTTCTTGGATGTGCCCACACTGCCACGCTCCCAAAAGAGGGCACAGATGTGGGCCAAGTGGGCGACAGGAGTGTGGGCGCTTTTCAGTTGGCACGCTTGCTCAGGACGACTCCCATCAAGATCCCACGATTTCACAGGCGGAAACGGTGCGTTTCGCACCGACTGAACGTTAGACAGGAGATACGCAGAAAGCTTGAATCTGAGACGTTGAGGGTACGATTTTTGTGGCTTTAAAGGGAGACCACAAGGAGAACCGCTGTGCCATGTTGGGGGCCAAATCTTAAAAACGACACACCCTTAGTTCCCCCAACAGGGGTGGCTTTCAGACTGGTCAATCGAGTTGGTGGTGTGGATTGTTGGGAACTGGATTGGATTTGAAGCCCTGGTCGCTGTGGGTAAATGGGACACCATCCCGGTTCCATTTTTAGTTTTTCCCCCGTTTTTTGTGGGGGGGGGGGGGGTCGGCGTAACCGTTTTGGGCGGATTTCAAGCGGGGGTTGAACATCCAAGCATAGTATTAACAATTGCCTAGCACATGAACCCTCAATTGAGATGTCCCACCTATTTTGCTGGTGGACATCTTCCTATTTGTGTGAAAACTGTACCTATTGGTTGGGTAAGCGGACTGATTGTTACTCACCATACTCACTCCCTGAGTTGATCGGACTTTAGTCACTTTTCGGGTTTGCACCATTTTGGTGGTAAACAAAAGGTTTACACTTTCTTTGGCCAGTCCACTCGATCGGAAGTGAGACTTTCTCTGCGGGCCTCCGGAAACGGCCTTTTGCGAGGCTACCTCTTTTTCTTGGTGTTTGCTTCCAAGGCCAGGGCGAACCCAAAGCCTGCCAGACCCACGGCGGGTTTGGGGCGAGCCGCGCCGCCCGCGAGCCGCCCTGCGCGAGCCGCCACGCGCCAGGCACGCGGTGGCGGACACGCCGGAGATCTTCGGGGCCATGACGCCGCAGGCGCGGAGATCAAGCCGAGGTTCGCAAAGGTTTCGGCCGGTCCGTCGTTCCCAGACCGGTTCCTTTTTTTAAAGTTGGTTGAGTGGTAGGGTTTTTATTATCTAACCGACTAGCAGTTATGTTCTTTTAGCGGAGGATCTCAGGACAGCCCATTTTGGTAGGTTCTACTTTCGGCACAGGCCGTGCCTTGCTGCTGTTCCAAAAAGGTTGGATCTACTAGCAGTTTTAAGACGGGTAATAAGGACTATACAAGACGTTGTAACGGGTTTTGGCCGCAGCCATTGAGGGAGGGTCCCCCTTTTTCGGGGTTTAAGGGGAAACCAAGAGGAAGCCAACCCAACTGGGGATGTGATTTTCTTTGGGGTATCCTTTTTGGGTTGGTTTGAGACACCAAGAGGAAGCCAACCATGTTGTCAGCTGCCGGTCATTGGGCTGAAGCCAGCCGAAACCCATAGGCCCAGATAGGCGTGGTTGGAGCCCGGAAAAGTAAAGGGTCCCGTCACTGTTGGGGATACCTGCCCAGGTTGGTATTTTTGCGGGGGGTTCCCCTTTTGAACTTATCTACCAAGAGAAAGGAGCCAATCCTTTGTTTCCCTTTCCTTCAACCATGCCCCCAAAAAAGCGGCAACTTGGACCCATTGTCGAATATTTATTCAGAGCCAACCCGCAGGGGAGCCTTAGGAATGACTAATACCCCCTGCTATGCCTCGAAATCAGCAAACAATAGAGCTTGCTGAAGCAGGGAATGAGGGAATGACCCACCACCCAACTTGTGTCTTTTTGCAAAAATATCCGGCTCACACCCCCGAAGCCCGTGATTCCCTAATCTTAAGTTCGGATTCAAGCGGAGGACCTTCAGCAAGAGCTCTGCGGGGGTGAGCAGTCAATATAGGACCTGGGAAGCCTTTTATTATTTATTTCACCTTTAAAAGGGCGTGCTAATTGACCGTCCCACGCCTGCCACACAGCACATGCGTGTCAATTCGATCCGCGACTGACCCGACAATGTCTTTTCAAAACAGCCAAGAAGCATACAACTCTTGTCTGACTGAAGGGCAGTAAACATGTTGTTGTGGCCCCTGCCGCGCATGGCCCGGAGTCCCACGTTGACATTGAGGTGTTTCGGGAACCTGGAAATGCCCCAAAAGTCACTCCCTGAGTTCTGTTTCGGACTGAATTCACTTTGTGGGTCTGGACCATTGTTTTTAAGTAAACAGGTTGGTTTGGTGTTCTTGGCCAATCCACTTGATCGGAAGTGAGTGAAAGGAAACGAAGCATCGCTGGCTGGTTAGTGGTCTTTATAACGATGCCTATAACCGACAAAGTGGGTTAAACATCCAAGTTGGTTGAGGGGTACTGTTTGTTTTTTGTTTTGAAGGGACACCGAACAGCAACCGGGCCGACCCATGCTCCACCAACGGCGGAATCTGATTCGGTCAGGAGATCCTCGCCAACTTTGGTGGGCGCCAGCGTCTGCAGCGCATGGGGGAGGTGCTGAAGGCGATTTTTTCCGAGTCCCAGCCGACGGGAGAGGGGGCCCAGTTTTTGCCGGGATTGGCTTGGAGCGAAATCGACTTGGCCATGGGTCAAAATCCAAATCGTACTCCCAGTGAACATCCCAATCCCCACTATAATAGACCAAAATGGGTGGTGAATTCACCTACCCCAAAATGGGATCCCATTGGTTTTGACCACCGCGGCCACTTGTTGAACTTATCTGGTGCTAACATGGGCTGGGAAGCTGAGTTCACAAGTCCCTACAACAGCTCCACAGCTGAGATTTCCGAGCACAGAACTCAGATGCTGTTGACAAAGGAACAGGTGGAGCTCTACACACAGGATGGTACGGACAAGATCCAAATGCTGCACGGGGACATGAGGAAGCTCATTGCGGTGACATAGCCTATGCGACAGTATCGCACGCATGAGCTGGCTTGTCGCCCACAATCATGGCAGCTCGACTGACACGGAGAACGTGTACGTCCTCAAGGCGCAATTTGACATTTCCTACGGACTCGCTTACAAGAAGTTAAATGCACTTTGAGGGGATTGAGCCACCAGCGATGAAGCTATCTTCTTTCGAAACGAGCCTTTTCGGATTGAGCAAACCAAGAGGGTGGAACATTGGTTTGGTTTCCGGGTGTTCTCCGAGCTGATGCTTATACTTGGGTAGAAAGACCAAACAATACCACGTGAACATTTGTTTTGTGTGTAGCTGAGTGGACGCAAATCCGCATGTAGACGCTGTCCACAAAAAGGTTTGCCTGGGGAACTGTAATTTTGCAGAAAACTCACTTGCAACCAAAGCACCCCGACTACTTCGCTGACCTTGTGAGTTGCCAGGTTTTAGTAAACCCTAAAGGGTATCGCCTTTTGTCTAGCAAGATCTTATGGGCGATTGTTAGCTCAGCCACAGGAGCTCTGGGGAATCGTGGGGTTGCCGACGCGTTTGGATTGGTAGTTTGGATTTGGATTTGAACTCCTGGTTCTGGTAGAGGGTAAATGGAAAACCCCTCCCTTACCTAATCCACAACAGGGATTTCGGTTCTCCTTGTGTCCCGTTACAGGCTCAGTTCTTTTGAACCTTTGGTGTACCAGAAGCCGTGAATTGGTCTTTTGGTGTCCTAACACAAGGGGTTATCCCAAGAAACGGCCAAGGAATTTCGTTTTTCCTTAACGGGTGTCCCGTGAAACACGCTCCAAAAAGGGGCGGATTTTGCCCAGCGAAAGCGCCGGGCCCAGTTTCTCGGAAGCCTTTGGCTAGGCCCTGGCGGACGCGGGTTGCGAGCTGCGGCCCAGCTGCATTCGTCGCTGGAGTGTCGCTTGGGGTCGTGACAAATGGCCTCGGAGTCGTGCGACTAACACCGTCACTGTTGCCACATATCATTCAACTCTTCCAAAAGGGGGGTTTGACACTTTTTGAACATCTCCTGCAAAAGGATGTGCTCTGGTGCTGACGATGGAACAGAGTCCGGACTTATTTGATTGGAGTGGCAGTGTCCAGGAAACAGCAGATGTCCATTGCACCCCCCCGAACATGGCGACAGCCCAAAGGTCGGGACTTAGGCCATGGATCTCATGGGTATCTCCGAACGTTCGTAGACTGCCTGCAGCGGTGTTTGGCCTTGCGCGCAAACGTTTTTTAAGGGTCTGTCTTGTTTTTTGGAGTTGGCGCCCCTTGTTTTCAAGGGATGTCGAAATGAACATGACCATTTAGTTGGGGCGGAAAGAAAAACACGACACACCCATACGTATGTATATATTGTATACATAGATGCATTCAATTCAGATGTGTTTTGTGTGCCTTTGATAAAACAACAGACGCACGCCGCTTTTCACTTCCAAGTATCAATTCGTGGAATTGTCCCACCAACCCCATGGACATCCAAACCAGAATAATTTGAACTGCGGATGTTCTCCCTTTTTGAATTCTTTACATATTCGGGTAGACCCCCAAAGCCTCCAGGCTTTGATGTGAACGAGGTTTATCGTGTCCATTGGCTTCCGCGACAGCTGCATCCTGCCGCACTTGAACGCGTGGCAACCTGGAAGAGAGAGAGAGAGAGAGAGAGAGAGAGAGAGAGGGAGAAGGTGTTTTTGGGAACCCTCTTTGACGCTGGTGGCAACCAAAAGGACACCGCCCCATTTTCAGGGTCCCGCTCCTATGGCCGGCCGTATGCACCATGCACCTGCCCGGAGCGAGCCGAGTCCTTCTGGACACTTTACGGCTTTTCAGCATCTCTCACTCCCTTCCTGGGGGCTGGGGTGGTGGGAGGGGGGAGGCCAAAATGAGGCCTTTGAGCTCCCTCCCTCTCTCCCTCGACTCCCTAAGCTCTGGACTTGAGCAACAAGCTTTAGCGATCGCCATCCACTTCGAGTTTGGGCCCCTTGAAACCCTAGGAGCTTCCCCTTCGCTTCAGGTTTTGGGTCAAAGGAGTTCCGTGGCACCTCACCTGAGGCCTGGGAGGTTGTGAATCTTTGCTCCACTTAGGACTTGGGTGTTAGCTCAGACCCTTTGGCAAACCTTTGGGTGTTTTTTTCCCAGGGCAAACGGATTTCACTTGCAGAAAATGGCTTTGGGACTCCGAACTTCCATTTTGAGATGCGCCCAGTTGCTTCAGCAAGCCATTTTTCCAACTTTCGTTGGGAGGCTCAACCAAAATGCTCGGCGATCTGAGCTTCCGACGAAACGAACGGGATCCTGACTCCCGACTCCATCCACAGAGGCCGAACCCCAAATGGGAACGAAATTGATCAGGGAGCCACCTCACAAGTTGGTGGACATGAATCCCTACCGAATTTTGTTGCCCACCGAGGGGCCCCCTATTTGGCAAAGTACGTTTGGGTCCCCGGGTTTTCGCCCGGAAAGCAAACAAGAACATGATAGTTGAAACCACCTTGAAACCATTAAGCCACCTTTGAACCGCCTTTAAACCACCCATAACCACCGTTTTTCCGAAAAGCACCGGTGGTTCCACTCATCTCGGCAAAGTCACCTCAGAGCCTGGGCTTCGAATCGATTTCGAGGCCGTGGGCCTGTCCCGCCACTTCCCCGCGGAGAATGTCGGGCCCTGGGTCTCCAAACTTGCGGGGTCCTCTCGGGCCAATTTTTTTTTATCCAGACATCAAGAGAGTCCAAGGTTTCTGTGAAACCAATCTTTCTTGGGGCCAACATTTCTTAGGCCCAATTTCTGTAGATCCCCCTTCAAAGTGCTACACCACTTATTGGAATGACGGTTTGATATTGGCTTTATGAACTTTCAGAGTTGAACCTCAAAAGTGGATGGGCACTGACGTCCACCAGGGCCCCCTCTTGGGTCGTGTGGAACAGAATCAGAGCGCATGTTGGAGTAATTACCTCATGGACCAAGCTTTTGGTTTGGTTGAAGATAAACCCAAAATAGGGGGCGCTTACAATTGGTTGTTGTCCTTCAAAACTACCCTAAAAAAAGAGGACCATCAAAATCGACCACGGCCCACGTCTTGTTTCATAAGGGTTCTTTGCTCTTTCGAGATGGGACGGGGTTGCGTCGCCCCGCAACATGGTCATCCCTCTTAGGCGGGTCATCTCTTCGGTCAGTACCTAACTCGCCTCGGAAGGGGGGTGGGGAACTTAATAGCGGTTGCTGGGCAAAGAAGCATCATCCCCTTTGTTCTGGATGATTAGTTGGGAGAAAGTAGACGCACAAGCTCCCCATTTTAGTTTGGTTGTCTCCCTTGCTGATGCAAACAAACGGGATTTGCCGCCTACTTCCAGCCCTGGTGCAACGTCCAGCAGGCGCCCTTTGGTTGAGTGTTTGGCGTTCAAGCAGTGTTTGCATATCTGGATCGCGCATCAAAGACGAGGGAAGCTCAAGCCATTTTGCAGGGTTCCTTTTTTCTACGTCCAAACACCACCGCTTAGGACCTAGAATTCGGATCCTTCAAGTCCACAGGTGATTGCTTCACTGGCCACATCTGGAATGTATCCCAGAAGCCCTGAATGTCGCATGAACTAAGTGAGCCTTGAGGAACCTTAGGGGGAGCTATGGTTGCTTGGGGTGCCTTTTTGGGGCGGCTACGGACCTATCAGCAGGAGGGCTTGTCCACATCGTTGGGGTTTTAGGGGGGGAAGTAATTTCGCCAAAAACAAAGTTATTCTTCTCATAGAACAGGCATTTTGCTGGGAGGTGTTTCCCAAGTTTCCCTTTGCTTCTTTCTCCCACCCCCAACAAAAATCGCTCCTGGTTTGCTGGTGGGTGGGGAGGGGAGGGGTGGATTTCCCCTACCCCCCCAGGACAAGGCTGATCAAGGCGTCGTTCTGGGCGACCCGCGAAAAAGACCGCCGGCGCGAGGTCTTTGGGCAGGACTCACGGGCGCTGCAGGATCGTGGCTTCAGCAAAGGGAGGCGCCATCAGGGAGAGCGCTTGCGAGCCGCTGGATAAGTCTCAAGGGAATCGACCTGATCTGACCTTTCGGGTTTCCCATGGTCCATAGAGTCCAAAAGGTAAGATAGCCTTTTATTTTCAGGCCTTGGCAAGTGAGATATAGGTGTGTCTCAAAGTAGGGTATTGCTGGACCTTCCTTTTGAACTTGACTTGAGCTTCCGTATTGTTGGATTTGAGTTTCTATTCACTTTTAGTATTGCTGGAGCTCAAAGTCTGTTGCGGCCCAAATGGCCCAAATTAATTACATGTGGACCCATATTATCAACATGGCCTGGGCACTCATGTGGGGTACCTCATGAGACCTTCTCAAACCATAACTTGTTGAAAGGGATGTGATAAAGACTTTCAAAAAAGCCAAGCATTTTCGGAATAACATGGAATTCTGGCTGATGATGTTTGTGTTGGCTTGGCAATGGAAACCAAACGCCAACAAGGTTTAGATGCAGCAGCACGGACAAAATGAGAGCAGCTGTATCACGCGATTCTTGGGGATTTGAGCTTTTTATTTGGGGTAGGGCTTCTGAACTGTGGGGTCTTTTGTGGGAGTCTGGTCGAATAAAGATGATTTTTTGTTTTTTTGTTGAAAACCACTTATTACAGGTGCATTCCAGTTTTTCAAATTGTGTAGTATTGGGGGAGCCTTTGGGGACCAGTTTTATACCATTACTTTATTAATCCGGCCTTTACATTATACAGTTTGTGTTGTCTTGGCCAACCCACTCAGGAAGGTGAGTCTGTTATGGGACTCCCCAAGCGGCTGAGCAAAGCCGCGAACCCCCCCCCGCCCCTGCTGCAAATGGCCAGGCTGATCGTCCGGACCTCAGGCGATTGAACAGCGCACACCCCAGTTTGCCAGTTCTGGTTTCACGGTCCATGGTGCTTATAGTAAGGTCTATGCGAGCACGTATTGACCATGTTGGTAGAACCAAGAGTCAATGGAATTTTAGTCACTTCTCAAGTTATTGCCGAAGTTGCAGTCTCCGAATGCGAAAGTATGGGGCGGATGCCTACGAAATGTTGATTAACCCCAACCTCACAACAGAAGAGAAATCTAGATGATATCTTGCAGTCACCAGTTTGTGAATTCTTGCCGGTATGCAAACATCTTCGTCCCCACCAAAAAACAGACATAAAAAAGAAATAAACATCAACAAACCGACAAAAACACAATTTGTCACAATGTTGTCCCCTGAAAAAGCCCCAGAGTCACGCCCGCATCAGGGAACCCTGTCTCCATGGAAGAAAGGAATGGGTGCGATGCTTCCAGGTGCCAGCTTTTGACACATGTCCGCATGCCCGATATTTGACTACGTCAACTCCCGCCCAAAAATGGTTTTGCCCTTCACATCTGGAGGAACCGCCATGTCGAATCCTTGTGAGCATTCGAAGCGTCACGCATTGACCGCTTCAAACTCAGTAGGGTTTGTCTTTAGATCCCAAAGATGGCATTGGTTTCTCTTGGTTTCCCGTTTGGTTTTACATAGGGGATATGTGGGGGATACCTTTACATAGGGGAAACATAGGAAACCAAAGATGGCTGCTTTTCCTTTGGTTGCCCTTTAAAACCAATGCAAAGAGGGTTCCCTCAAAAAAGAGTTTGGGCCAATGGGCCAAATCTAACGCCCGACGCCGGGCGTTGTTACTCATTTTGCGAGGCCGACATCATGGCAGCCGCCGCCTGAGCAAGAGCTTCTATGGGTCTGTGTTTTCTGAGGCTCAAAATGACTTTGGCTGATGCTATTGAAGCAGCTGATATGCTAAAACGTACTATGTTTTTGTAGCATGCGCGATGCAGTTAAGATCATCGCCGCAGTAAAATGACCCTCGAACAGTATATGAACCGAAAGGTTTGTTATGAATGTTCCAAGCCACAACCAGTAAACAGGGCGTTTTGCATGAAGTTGCCCTTTTGAAGGTCGAAAAGGGAAATCCAAGCAAGACCGCCATTGGTGTCCTTTGACACATACTCACATGTGTGGTCAAGCACCTGTACTTAGGCTTGGGACCCTACCGTGGGGTTTTGACACACGTGGGGTGCATCTCTTTGGCCGCAGAGACCTGACGCCTGACGCCTTCACTTCCTGGGGCGAGGATGTCACAGACATGAAGCACTTCCTGGGACCCCTCTTCCGGGGATCTGCATTTTTGTCGAAGAGTGTGCCCACGAGAACATGTCCTCGGCCGAAAATTGACAAGCCGTCCACGGAAGACGGGCTCCTTCGACAAACGATGACCTCAGGGAAGGTCTTGGATCCTTATGCCCAGACCTTAATGCCTCGCTTGGGTTTCACCAAAGCTTGTTGGCCAGCCACGAGGTGTGTGTTGTTGGCGCACCCTTTGTGCAACAGCTGCTGACTTGCTCGCAGCAGTGCAACCATAAAGGTTGACTTGCTCCAAGTGAAGCCAAGAGGCTATGGGCAAATGTTTCCTTTTGTCCAGACCCCCAACGGTTGTGCACGCAAAACCGGCGACTTCAGGATCCCAAGCGGCAGTGGTCCGCAGCAGACGCGCTCTTCATTGATGACAGCATCAAGCACGTCGAGTCTGCCGCGGAGGTGTGCGAGGCGCGACGAGCGATGAGTCAGATGTTCGACGGCGTCAACGTGCACGGTTTGAAACCAGGAATACGAACCAGTAAGGTCGGCAAAGCCAGAGATCCAAAATTAAGCACATTGCAATACTAGAAGGAACATGCCCGGAGATCACCTAGTGGCAACTGGAGTTTTTCGGTCTTTGCCTTTTAAGCCTCCTTGAGAGCGTGTGTCCCTGGATCTTCAAGGGAGCTTGGCGCCCTTGCAATGATCACTTGCAGAAGACGCAGAAGGTGTGGCTGTACCCTTCGGCCTCTTTAGCAGGTTCTTGTCCAGTTCTGTATTTTTTGCAAAAAGGGGTACGTAGATGGTCTGGGAGCTAGGTTCCCTTTGCTTTTTCCCTGGTCCAGAGTCAAGTTCCAAATGGTGATCACCTTTCATTCCACTTGTCCAAACTGGGCAAGTGAGAAGTTCTGGTAACCTCAGAGCCCCAGTCAAGCTCCAGTTTCCCCCCATACTAGGCCCCAGACCACTTCATTTCCTGTGCAGCCTTACTCGGGTTGCGACCCAAGGGCTCCCGACTGCCCCGCCAGGTGATCCGTGTGCTGGGTAGAGGCCTCTCCTTCCTGGAGCTCGATGCAGTAGAGGCAATCGATTGGATCGCTGGGTGGTCGTTTCTTTGAACAACTTTTCCTCGGGTAGTTTCATGACTGTACCCCTGAACACCTCCCCAAAAATGGTACCCCAAGCAAGGGAGGGGCATCCGGACATGTACCCAAAAGCCTGTCACATTGCAGCCCAACCGTTTTGGTCCAAGCCGCCTAATATAAGGGCCGCCCCCGTTTTTCAGGGTGCCCCTTTCATGGAAAATCAACCCGTTTTGAGGTTGTTTTATATAAGAATTCAACAGGGAGGGGTCTGTTTGCCGCCTTGAGCGGGGTTTGGACAAGGGGTTTTCCATTTGAGCCTGAACATTCCCACTATAAAGTGCCGTGGCAAGAAGCCCTTGTGTTTCTTTGCAACATTTAGACTCAATGCCAGGTTTAGATTGCGGCTCAGTTGAGTTCTGGTGGGCTCCAGATGGTTAGTTTCAGTTTGGCCGCTTCAACCATCGGTCATTTTCAGGACCCAATAGCCTTCTGGTGAGAGGTTGAACCTTGGATTATGGTCCATTTGGCCATGTCCTGAGTCAAAGCCAACATTTGTGTGCTGGAGATTTGGCACGGAAGCTTGTTGGCCAATGATCATTAGTATCTCTTCCATCCCCGAAGTGAGGGTCAGCAAGTGAGTCTCTTTGACCCGGCAAAACTATCAGTTGGCCGAGCGGGCGTGATTGGATTGCGAGCGCGGCTCAGATGGGTCGATCTCGAGGTCGATGTTAGAGTAATGGCCACCCTGACTGAACTCTTCGCAGAATCTCATCCATGGAAATGATAGGAATCACTTGTTTGGGGTCCTTGAGAGGAAACATTCCTATGTCAAAATACGGGTGCCCCACAAACCAGGTGAATGAAGAAGACAAGGAGCAACAGATGAACGCCATGCTGTATCACTCCTGCATTTGGGGATGCCTTTCATCTCTGTGTCGTTCGCCACATAGCCAATTCTCAGGGCGAACTACAAAACAGCTCCCGCATCTCGCTAATTTTCATGTCCCTCGCTCGGCATATCCTGTCAAACGAGACGAGGCATTGGCTTACGAGTCGTCGGGTTGGGATTCTGCGGTCCTCCAGAGACTCTGAGCTGAAAGACCGACACGCGAGTGAGTCTTTTCCTGAGTGAGTCTTCCTCACTCGAAAAGTTGCTTGATGACTTGAAGACCCTTGAAAACTACCAAAACCTGTGGAAAGAGATAAAAGGAATGTGGTAATGTTTGGAGAGTTAATAGTCATGTCCTTTTTGTCTCACATTCATATCTCCTCTAATATGATTCTATCCAAGACATCTAGAAAACCAGATGTAGAGGAGATATGATTTGACAGATTTTGTGTTTTTGTGCAGATCTTAAGATATAAAATGAACAAGATAAGTATATTTCTATAAGTGCAGTACATCTATTCCTTTGGTCCACACTCGTGCATCCATCATTGCAACTCCAAAAGAGAAGAATTGGGAAGAAGAAGACGAATAGATAGATGAAAGACATGTAAGAAACGAATTAACAAAGAAAAGACAAGAACACAGTGAACCATTACTTGAGAATGCGAGAATGCAAAATTATTTAATCTGCAAAGCAACATGAGAAGACAAAAGGAATGACCATAAAGTGAAGCACATATTGTATTCTGATGAAATTTTGTTATTGATAAAAGCATGTCCTAGAGATATAGCAGCATCAGATACAATCATTGTATTAGCAACTTTAATTCACAAGGATCTGGAAGATCGAAAGCTTCTCCTGGCCGCATCCCTAAAGTTGGAGAAGATACATGAACAGAAGTCCCAAATAAGGATGGCCTTCAGAAACTAGACAACTTCCAAAACGCAGAAACAATGCTATGAATACGAAATCATATGGTTTAGTCAAGTCTCTTCATCATTATTTGGACCAACTATGAAACTATAAACCAACACCAACTTAAGATGAGATAATATCAGCCAATAATTCTATGATAAGTGCGTTCCAGCCCAACAATAAATATTACAACATGTAAGGATTAGACTTATAATATGTGCAAATATTAATCATTCAGAAATAGTGATAAGACAACATGAATCTGATGTAAGATGTAACTGTAATGATTTCCAAAATAAAATAATTCTACAGAAGAGGTGCAGAGAACTAGAACAGTGTCTTTATGGGAAAGGCTGGACCGTTTTAAGATTTGTTTTATTGAAATCATTACATACTCCCATGACTAATTAAATACTAATAGAAATAATGAACGTTAGTATATATTGATATTATTATGCCATTATGATATTTCTCGCATTGTTTATGATTTATATTGATTCTCGATCTATACATTATCTAGTTATGGCATCTTACAAACACACATATTGTTTCTTTATCTATATCTTCATCACATTATCATTACACCATTTTCACTACTCCATAGATTGCTTTCATCACTTCTGAATTTAATGATTTATTAATACAATCATGTCTTAATATCATCTATTATTATTTTTTTACCCCGCAGTCATTCAGGTTGTTGCGTGCAACATTGGGTCTTGGTGTTTTAGCCGGTCCCAAGCTTCCGCCAAGCTTCAAGAGCCCCTTCATGGGATTTTTGGTTTGGGTCGTTGGATTTGGACGACCCCCTTTCGCAGCGATCATCAAGTCTTCTCTTTGCCCACGCCCAAGTGGGAATCATTTTGGAGCCAATGGCCAGTATTTGCGCTGTCTACGAGGCACTTCTTACGTTTGCGAAGTGAACAAAGCGCTGGCAAACAAAAATCCAAGTAGTTCGAAGGGTTGGGTTACAGGAAAATCTGCAGGAACACAGCTTATTTAGGGTGTGTTGGGGCCATTCGCTGTAGATTTTCCTTTAACCCAACCCTTTGAATAATTGGTAGACGCTCCTCTGAGTGGGCCGCTCGATTTATTTTTTCTCGTGGCTTCCCCTTCGGACCCCGCTTCAGGCCGTAGCCCGAGGCGCGGGGGGATCACGGGCTTGGCTGAAAGTTGGGCACCCCAAACTTTCCAGGGCCAGGCTAGTAGGAGGTGCCACGTCTTTGGGGTGCAGGGGTTCCTCAACATCGATTCTTTTCTGGACCAAGGGTCCTTGGACACAGCTTGACCTGGTATGGGTTCCTTTGGTTTCGTCCTGGGTGTTCAACCAACGTCAGGTAAGTAGGTTACGTCACCATGGTTACGAGGGCACGAATACCCCAGTTGCACCAGCTACCATGGTTATGCCCTACTTCCCTGAGGTTGGTGGAACATCCAAGTCAACCAGGAATTGCACTTATAGACTACTTTCTGATGGTCTCTCCTGGTTACCACCTAATGAGCCCACCAAACCATAAGGAATTCCAGTGCCAGGCTTCCATTTGAATGTGTCTCGTGTGAGGGTACCAGCTATAACCACGGTTATGCCCTACTTCTCCAGCGGGGGGGGGGGTCGAAGTCACTGGAGAATGCGACTTTGTCTCAAAGTGATTCCGATTTCCTCGATGTAGTCCCAACCCTGAGCTTGGAAGATCACCAAAAAGGATATTCGGAATGCATTGGATAAATCGTTGGCATATGCTTTGCGTTATTTCCTGTGCTCTCTAAACTCGGTGCAGCCGCTTCAGCCGGGGGGGGGGGGGGGGCGGTTGGAGAGCGCCGTCCCAGGCCAGCGGGTGCCCTCCGAGGGTCAGGCGCCTTGGCAGCTGCACTCCGACGAGGCGCGGGTTCGGCCAGGGGTGGGGGTTTTTGCCTTTTGGGGTGTTTTTGGGTTTGGTTTTGGTTGGTGTTTTTTTGGGGTTTGGTTTTGGTGGGTGGTTTTTTGGGGGTTTGGTTTTGGTTGGTGGCTTTTTGGGGTTTGGTTTTGGTGGGTGGTTTTTTGGGGGTTTGTTTTTGGTGGGTGGTTTTTTTGGGTTTGGTTTTTGGTTGGTGGTTTTTTGGGGTTTGGTTTTGGTGGGTGGCTTTTTTGGGGTTTGGTTTTGGTTGGTGGTTTTTTGGGGTTTGGTTTTGGTGGGTGGTTTTTTTGGGGTTTGTTTTTGGTGGGTGGTTTTTTTGGGTTTGGTTTTTGGTTGGTGGTTTTTTGGGGTTGGTTTTTGGTTGGTGGTTTTTTGGGGTTGGTTTTTGGTTGGTGGTTTTTTGGGGGTTTGGTTTTGGTGGGTGGTTTTTTGGGGTTTGTTTTTGGTGGGTGGTTTTTTGGGGTTTGTTTTTGGTTGGTGTTTTTTTTGGGTTGGTTTTCGGTTGGTTTTTTGGGGCGGTTGATGGTTTAGGGGTTTGGGGTTTATGGTTTGGGGGTTCATGGTCTTGGGGTTTATGGTTTTTGGTTTGTGGCTTTGGGGTTTATGGTTTGTGTGTTTGGAGGCGAGTTGATTCCAGGTTTAGGATTAGCTGTGGTTTTTGCAGGTTCAGTTGGGTTCATTTGGGGCAGGTTTAGGGCGAGTTGATGACAGGTGCAGGGTTTGGTTTAGGGTGAGTTGATAGCAGCGAAGCACGCTGCTTCAGCCACGCTGAACTCATTTCAGGTCAAAAGATCCAGCATCTCCACCCCCTTAAATGTGCAATTGGGAAGGGGCAGATTGCGACCCCTGGAATTCCATTTATGCTTCCATTGTCCTTTCGGGACTAGAAAGTGGAACTGGGGTCCCCTCCCCCTCACCTTTAAGGTAGGGGCAAAAATCCCGTAGTCTACAGTTCATTAGGGGAGAGACATGAGGGACTCAAAAATGAGGTCTGCTAGAAATTCCCCTAACAAGCAATATGGAGGATTACGCGATGTGCCGCCATGTGCGGAGCAAATCGGCCTGACACAAGCTTTGGCCCAAGATTAGTCACAGGGCTGCAAACCTTTGACACACCAAATCAATGGTATCAGGGGGCGATTTGGGGGGGGCGTTAAGTCCACAGGAAAAGCCAAGCATACGCCCTCAACAAGGCCTTCAGCCCGACTCCCAGATCCCGCCTTCGGGGTCCACAGGATGCTTTCGTGCCATGAGCTGCCACCAAGTGAAATCCTGTCGTGATTCCTCCTGAAAACAGCAGTTTATGCTAAACATAGATTTGTCCTAGGCTTTTGGGGATGGAGCTCAGTACTTCCCTGGGAGCTGGTGAGGGAAACACATCGAACACTAGCCATCTTTTGGGGGTTCCATATGCTATGTTGCAGACCCGTATGAGCGGCTCGTTTTTTATTTTTGGAGTTGCTATCCCTTGTTGTTTTTTGGAGTTGCTATTCCTTTTGGTGGGTTTTAAAGGACAGCCACAAGGAACACCACTTTGTAGGTCCCACGGAAAAAACGACACTCATTGATATGTGTCCAGTGGTTGGTGGGGCATCAATTCTGACCAAGTCCTGCTGTGAAGGCAAGTTCCAGCGCTTCTTGCAATGGTGGAAAATTGGATCCCGCAGCCTGCGATGCCGAGGGAAACCCCAAGTGGCGAAGCCATCTTCGTATCACTGGGTAGCTACACCGGGGGCTTGCTACCACGTATCCCCCACGTCACCTTTGGCGATGGTCCTTTGGAGGTTACAGGTCTCCAATCAATTGCCCCGGTTCCACGAGTTTCGCGCAGGCGGTGGCAATGCTGAAGCACAAAACCATGGTGCCAGGACGACTGACAGTGCGGGGTCTTGGGTAGGTGGTTCCACCTGGTTGTGGCGGAGTGTAGTTAGGCCTATATGGGTGTGTCTTTGGTTGGAGTGTTGATACCCATTGTTTTGTGGTTTGAAAGGGAAACCAAATGGATAGCACCATTTTGGGGGTCCCCTAAAAAAAGATACACCCCTATGAGTCTCTGCCAATTGATTTGGGAAGGAATTGGGAAAACAACCCGAAATACGCACAACAACTAGGAGGAGCATCAAACTGTCCCATGTCCTTTCGCGGATACTGGTTGTTGCTAATGTGATGAGATTCCACCAAGATTGCCTTCCCTCTTTGGGCAGTTTAACAAAACTCCACACGAGTTCAGTCCTTTCTGTTTCGAAACCGATTGGCACTCTTCCAGCGCAAAAAAGCAAGCAAACCAGCGCGTCGCGAGCTCGCAAGGATCTTGGTACGTCATCCAGCCTGATGCGAATTCGGCTAAAATGATGTGCTCTGCGTCTCTATTTTAAATCCAGGCGGCGTCCTCTTCCGGCACCACTTGGAGAGAGAATTGCTGACCGAGGAATCCATCATTTTTGAGAATCTGCCATCCTTTTGTGCGCTGTTTCCTCTGCATGATGTATGTAGACCCAATTCATTGATCTTCAGCCAAAAGGCTGTTTGCAGGCGGTTTGGGCTGTTCAAATCGATAAGATCCCTTAGCTTACGAAAAGATTTGGCCGCCCCACTTTGTGGTTTCCCAATGCAGGTTTCCAAAACATCTATTTTGTTTCCCGGTTTGCCCAGAAAAGGAACGCACGAAGCCATTTCTACCAGTTCCTTCCGAGCTTTGGGCTCTCAATTGAACAGCCCTTACGCGCGCGCAAGCTGAGCTTAGCGGACTTTCTTGGGCTCGCGGTTCACCGGGCCCCGAAATGGGTGTTTGCTCAACAAAAAACAGACAAACTGGTGGGTTCCAGTGCCCGCAATCAATTTCGACCTCAGGCCCCGGATCCAGGTTATAGCTTTGCTTGGGGTAGATATAGGATTTGTTTGTTGCAATTTTTGCGGGCGCGAACAAGTGCAACGGCATGATGTGTTATAACATAAAGGCGCAACGCCTGAATGAGCCTGTGGAATCGATGTTTGATGTATGTGATATGTTGATATATGTTTTTGATATATTATTACAACACAACTGACCAATGTATGTATGAATCGATACTAATAAATGTGGTTAATGTTGGGGAGTGAATAATAAAGGGCCCCCCCCCTCAAACAAAATGGGGGGGGGTCAATAGAGGAAACCCTAAAAACAAAATGAGGGTCAGACCGGGTCTTCCCTAAGTAGTATTCCAGTAAGTACTGCTTAGAATTGGTTTAGTATTGGTTTAGTATTCTTGCTGACTGGCTTAGTACTGCTTAGAATTGGTTTAGTATTGGTTTAGTATTCTTGCTGACTGGCTTAGTAATGCTTAGAATTGGTTTAGTATTGGTTTAGTATTCTGGTTGACTGGCTTAGTACTGCTTAGAATTGGTTTAGTATTGGTTTAGTATTCTGGCTGACTGGCTTAGTACTGCTTAGAATTGGTTTAGTATTGGTTTAGTATTCTTGCTGACTGGCTTAGTACTGCTTAGAATTGGTGTAGTATTGGTGTAGTATTCTGGTGGACTGGCTTAGTACTGCTTAGAATTGGTTTAGTATTGGTTTAGTATTCTTGCTGACTGGCTTAGTACTGCTTAGAATTGGTTTAGTATTGGTTTAGTATTCTGGTTGACTGGCTTTGTACTGCTTAGAATTGGTTTAGTATTGGTTTAGTATTCTGGTTGACTGGCTTTGTACTGTTTAGAAATGGTTTAGTATTGGTTCAGTATTCCCTGGCCCCAGTCCTAAAAAACTTTTCTCAATTAACTCCCCTTAAACAAATCTCATTATTGGCTTCCTGGGTGTTCCCTGTACTACCCCCTTGAAAGTTTGGCAGGGTGCAACTTTTAGGAAGGGCTGTCATAAAGAATTTGGCTGTTGGGGCCTCGGTTAAACTCCCTTTTCTGGGGAGACTGGGTAGTTCTTTGGAAAGGAAACTTCCTTTTCTGGGGAGACTCAGTAGTTCTTTGGAAAGGGAAGCCCTTTTCCCTGCAGGCATCCCTGGCCCCAGTCCTAAAAAACTTTTCTGAATTAACCCCCCTTAAACAAATCTCATTATTGGCTTCCTGGGTGTTCCCTGTACTACCCCCTTGAAAATTTGGCAGGGTGCAACTTTTAGTAAGGGCTGTCATAAAGAATTTGGCTGTTGGGGACCTCAGTTAAACTTCCTTTTCAGGGACTTCAATCATCATCTCCTTGTTGGTGGTGGTGGTAGGTTGGGGGGGGGCGGGCGGGGCACGAACTAGGGATTAATTATCAAACTTTTTTTTGGGGAACATGTTTCCGGATTTTTTGCCCCTCACAAAAACTGTTGTGTATTACCTCCCCCTTTTGCTTTTCAGGGGTGTGATTTTTTTTTGGTGTATTGACTCCCCATTTATTATTCGCAACCTAACATTATCGACAAATGTTGCACATTTGAACTGTTGAACTGATACTGCTGATGGAGGAAAACTTGCATGAGTTTTGTAGTATGCGTGTTTGTCCCCACGCCCCCAACATTGTGCTGTGACACACAAAACCGCGTTGGTAGCCAATGGCAATCTTGCACCACCCAACCCAACTTGGTCAAACTGAGCACCCATATTGATAAGTGGCGTGGGGCAAGTCGTAGCACGATGGCATGGATGAGTTTCAAAAGTCATGCACCGCATGACACTCAAAGGATCATGTTGCCTATAGACATCAACAAGTTTGCCCATCTGAGGAGCCGCCCTTTAAGAGCTGCATGTCTCGTTGCCGAGCGCTGTTCCCGGGATCCATTGGCTCCCCTGCAGGTAGATTCTTGTGCAGGATCCGCTTCAGGTAGACTGCAAACTCAGGCGGGAGGTGTGCGCAGACGTCGCATGCCCAAATCCGTTCTTTGGCGTTCCGCCAAAAGTGGTGTCCGGAGAAGATCGGCTAGACTAAGGTGGCCGCGGGTCAAAAATATGGAAACCCCAAAATGGGTTCCCCTGGTAAATGGAAACAATGACTCAAACCTGCGGTCCCCTGGTGCTTTAATTTTGACCCATACCCTGGTCAATGCAAATCCCCGCGTCAGGCAGTGTCAGGCATGGTGACTTACCACAAGAACCCGGACCCCCTTTAAAGTAAACAAAGCAGAACAATAGCACCCCTTTGATCAAAGGGTCAACGCTATCCACAGGGTTTTCCTCGGTTCCCTTCTTGAGCAACTTCCAATCGTGAAGTAGCTGTCTTGTCACCAAAATGCCAGCAACAGTACATGCCAGTTGGGGACACTTGCAATATGTTGGCCATCCGAAAGGTGGAACGCCGGATCCGCGAGTTCCTGGGCGATCCCCTGGAATTCCAGCTGTTCCCATTGACAAGCTTCGAGCGGATGCTCTGGGGTTACGCTGACGGCTGCATTGAGCCTCTTGGCCATCTTAGTGGTTCTCGTAGGCAATGCCTCGCTCATCTTTGGCCGGCGCTCGTACACTACTACCGTGCCAGGAGTCAAGATAAAAGTCAAAGTGGGCGGCTCAAATGCCTATCCTGGTGACATTCTGGTTAGAACGCACCTCTCAAAGGCTGAGTTTGTGGATGACTTGCCTGAATCATTGCGGAAAGTTGTGGATAACCTTCCCCTAACTTTCGGGTGGTGAATGATCATCATTCACCCAGACAAACGCTCATCCCGCCAAGCTTTGTGCAACCAGCGCTCGTCAAAGAGCGTCACCGAGAAGCCGAAGGGCCGAAGGGCCGAAGGGCTCAGGCGGACTGCTCGGGCGCTAGCTGTGGTTCTATGTCACCTGGTGCCTGGACATTGCTTGCAGCAGTCCCAGCCAAGGTCTCAAATGGCAGCGGAAAGGGTGGTTTCCCAGAGGATGATACCGGAGTGGCATTTCGTTTGCCAACATGCCATGTGAAAGGCTTTGCCGAATAAGCTTTGCAACAATCATCATCTTATTAATCTTATTTGTTTACTCTTACCAGTTTCTTACTTTACTGTGTCACGAATGGGAAATGCGGTTTGGATTGTCCTAACTATTGTGCATCTAGCGGGTGCGCCTCCATGAAATGCTCTTTTTGCAAAGAAACTAATGCATGTCCACTGGTTAGTTTCCATTTTCTGCCGCTAAATGTTTTAGTCAGGAAGTTGCGCCCAAATGTAGTCTCTTTCAGTGGGCTCTGGGCAAGGCACCGGCAATAATGTGATTGACTCCTTGCTTCCTGCCTGGGCTTTTGGCGAACGAGGTTGCCCATGAAGGTTCCTTCTTTGGGCAACCTCGCAAATGCCCCGACATGGTGCTTAGGAAAGGGACCCCTCAAAATCATTGCAAGCCCAAATGAGCAGGGATGTTCTATACCACAAGACAGCGGATCGCAAAATGGATCGCACGCGATTTGGAGGTTTCCATGCCAATGCACTGGCAAATTGCATAAACCCTGGGAATAAGAAGGGGTGGTTGCGAATAAGGTTTGTGGTTTCCCAATGCACCAGCAAGAAAATTGCAATGAATCGTGGCCCTCTCAGAGTCATGGGTGTGGTCAAAACACCTCAGACCCACTCACTCTGCTAGCCGAGCCTCAAGCTGGCGTCTGTAAGTCGTGCAGGTTTCGCTTGTAGCCTTGGCATCCGAAAAAGATTTCGAAATCCAGGGAGCCGCTGCCGAATTTCTTGTATCGACCTCGCCGACTGTGGAAGCGGGTAATGTTCACCCGGATCTAAGTAGAGCCCGTCCTATGAATATAGGCGGGTGCTCCATCCAAAAGTGATGCCCCGCCCCCCCCCCCCCCCCTGCCCTCACAAAAATCAGGGACACCCTCATAGGAAGTGGAAATGCGTCAGGAATAGTTGTAACTGAACTGTTTGGGGCACGGTAGGGGCGTATTCATCCTGGGTTGACATTCAATGGACTCACTGGCCAGAATCGAGGTGTGGATGACTGGCACCCCCCAGCCCGGGAAGGCAGGGGGAGAGAGAGAGGGAGACAGAGAGAGCGAGAGAGAGAGAGAGAAAGAGACTCCGGTGCAGTCAAGGGCATGGTTGTTCACTGGGGGTGCGATTTGGATGTTGACCCATGACCAAGTAATCTTCTTTGTGATATCAAGGTTGATCTCCATGACCCCTTCAGAACTTCGAAGGATTCTTTTGCGTGATACAGGAAGCGGCCCCCAGAATCCACATTTGTTCGCAATGGTCAGGGCTTGGCGCATGGCGCTTGGTGCTGGTCGGTGCTGTTTTTTCCCCAACAGCTTTGGGGTCTCAGCCCAGAGAGGCTCCGGGGTGGTCCGGGGCGGCCCTTAGGTAAGGTTCCACGAGGTTTCCACCAGGTTCCACGAAAAAGAGCACTGCTGTTGGGGATATCACCTAAGCTTTTTTTGAATGCACGATGGACGTGGCGGATGGCCTTCCAAAGCGCTCCGCTCGATGGCTGTCGCTTGGTTTCCCGACATGGTGCTTCACCCAATCCCAAAAAGAAAGGTGACCCGGCCACCAGAAAGAAGAGGCGCAGACGAATGGAGGGAAGGAGCCCTTCCTTGCGGGCTCTGTTTCGGTCCCCCACCTGATTTGTTGTTTTCTTCTTTGGCGGCAACGCCAAGGCCTTTTTCACGCGGGTCGCATACACATCAGGCTCCCCAAAAGGCCACCCAAACCCTCCACAAAAGCTTCTTGGCATCCTGCGCCAGGGCATTCGTCCAGGCTCAATGTCAAAATCGGGGACCCCAAAATAGTGGTTGCCTTTTGATGTCCATTTCCCCAAAACGCTAGTATCAAAAGAAGACACATGCAGAGGGCCATGGGGTTCAGATTGTTTCACCCTTAAGGGGAGAAGGGTTGGGGCATCATGAAGCAGGGTGAGATGTCCAGGCATATTCGTTGAGTCTTTAACGGCTTGGTTGGGCGACCAACAGCTTCCCCTCTTGTTTCAGCTTCCTTCTAGGGAGTTGATCCCCTGCTCTTGTAGAGGTACGTGGAAAACCGCTTTCCGAGCTGCAAGCCACCAAAGCCACCAAAGCCGAGGAAGCTGATTGTTGCCATTGCCAATTTGGGTATTTCTGTTGTAGAGGACCCCTGAAAAATAGCGGTGTTCCTTTTGGTTTCCCTTTAAAACCACCAAAAGGGATACCAACTGCAAAAAGCAAAAACAGATCCATGTTCGGTTGGGGAATGATTCAGGTCACCGCCAACTGGTGCGTTGAACAGAGGGTTAATGGGCTGGCTTCCAGCGGACGCCAACCGTTAAACCACCAGCTGCAAACCCCAAAAGGGTCTGGAACGAACTGCTTAGGGAAACCGCCAAAAGGAAGACCAACTCCAAAAACGACGAGCCATGTCAGTTCTCGAGCTATCGGTCCGGCCGCTGGGCCGACTTCTCGACTGGAGGCTTCCGCTACGCGCCGCTGAGGGAGCCCGTACCTCGGGGTCCCCGGGGCGATGAAGCGCCCTACGTGAAATGGGGGGTTGACTCGAAACGGGGGGCTTTGAAGACCCGAAATGGGGCGTGTTGTTTTTGTTCAGGCGAACCCCCAAAAGTCTGGGTAAAATTCTGGTTTCCCTTCAAAACCCTTCCAAAAACCTTCAGGAGTTAAAAACAGATCCCCAAGAAGAGGGTCAATTTAACGCCCAAAGACCTGGAGTCAGGTTTTCTCATGGAAGACGTAAGCGGCGCCTTCTCAGATGATGGGTCTTCCAAGAAATAAGAACCCCTCCGATGGTGCAACAAACAGAGTTGAACATTTATTGTGTTTCCTTCCGGGGAGCAGCTTTCCACCCTGGCTCAATGACAGGTCGGGGGGTTGTAACCCAAGCAAAGGGGGGCACTTCCCTTTCCTCACTCCCCTGAGCTCCACTTCGGACCTTAGCGCATGTTTTGGGTCTATACCATTTGAGCGGACCTTTCAAAGATCGGTACACCTTTTTGGCCAAGCCCCTCGATGGGACGTGAGTTGAACACCCAAGCAACCGCCTTCGGAAGGCCGGGCAACAAAGACGCGGCCGGTGGAGCAGGAGGCAAGGGCTTCCCCACTGCGAGGACCTCAGGACACGACGCGTCAGACGCACGCATCGCCAGGTGGGTGCCTGCTGTTGGGATGGATTTAAGGGGGAAATGCCAGGAAAGCCGCCACCCCCTAGTTTGAGCAGATTTGTTTCAATCAACAACCAGACCGGCACACTTGAAAGGGAGGCTTATATTTGTTGCACCAGACCGTGGTCCACCAAGAAAGGTAGATCGTTCAATCAAAGAGCACAACGCGGGCTGCCACCGTCGATGGGAGGACATGTTTTTACCGAGCCCACGGATTCAGAACAATCACACCTAGGATGAAGGTTTTGCTTTTTCATTTCTCATTTCCAGTTTGAGAATTGCAGTAAGTTGCCCAGATCCTTGGGAAATAGACACAGATTCTTTCAAGGAAACCCGCAGAACCCTCATAGGAGCCAACACCCTCTCTAGTCAACCTCTTTTTGGTTTCCTCCAAATAAGACTTCTTGCCTTAATACTGTGGACAGACAAAATCCTGCACCACCTAAGAAAGCCCTGGAATGAAGGCTCCCTGCAAATACCAACAAGCAATGGTTTCCCATGTTTCTTAGGTGGTGCAGGATTTCGTCCATCCACAGTAAGGCCTCAATATGTCTTGAGAAAACCGAGGGGAAGGGCAGTTGAGGGCGGCGGGGGCTTTGGGATCCTACGGGACGTGCTGAGGATGGCGCCCTGGTGCATCGCTTCGTGCGCTGCCGCAGGGCGGTGTGTGGCAGCTCCGGAGAGGTGAGTCGCGTGGGGTCGCGTCGCGGGGGAGGGGGGGGGGTAGGCGCTGCTAGATGGCCTGGGCCGACTCAGGGTATGCTTGGACCCCCGTGTCCTACCGCGTAATCTCCGGAAACATGTGGTGATCCCCACAAGATTGAAACCAACCAACGTTTTCAGGGTAAGCTTCGCCCTTTTGCAGCTCCATGTTTGGCCTACTAGTCAGACGGATCCACTTTTCCGATCAACTTTCTAAGTGCCAATCGTGTTTGTGGAGCACCCCTGTTGTGTTGGGAGAGACTCGTGGGATTCACGCACTCACTGGCATGGTCGGAAAGCGGGTTTTAGACCCATTTTCTGCAACACCAAACAAAAACCATTTTGAAGTGACAAGTTGTCATGGGGACAGGCCATGTTGGTATCGCAGACAGGGTGACTTCCATTTGCTTAAGAATATGTTTCCTGTTCCCCTGTTGCTTTTATAAGGCAATCTATCCCTACTGGATGTGTATATATATATATATGTTTTTGTTCCGGGGGATTCAAGCAAATGGACGCATACCGTTGGTCTTGGACTGCAACACACGGGGTTTGACTTCCATTTCTATGAGGGGGAAGTATAGGGAGCCCGGTTACTTCGTTTGAGAGGGCGGATGGCAACCATATCTGCTTTTGCTTTCCTTTCCTTGCGCGGCGCAAATTTGCCAATAGCTTGTCACTGCACCTCTGTGCTGAAATGGCCAGTTGACTCCGTTCGAGGGTTTGGGCAATTGTCCATGTTTTGTTCGAGGACTTGGCGCTTGCCAAGTTGCCCTCAGTGGCTTTAGTGGGTAGGTGTTGTTTTGTTTCGATGGGCTGCAGGGAGGAAGAGAGTGAGCAGATTGAGACACACGGTTACACGGGTGTTCTATTGACGAGCTGTGCGTGTTTTACTTTTCAAGTTTTGAGCCTAGCGTGATCCCAGCTCGATCCCAGCCCAATCTAGTCCAATCCTGCCTGACCCTCGCCCGATCCTAGCTAGCCCGAACCCGGCCCGATCCCAGCGCTACCTCACCATGATCCCAGCATGATCCTGGCACAACCCAGTCCGATCCCTGGGCGCCCAGCAAATCACAGCCCGATCTGCGCCCGATCCCCGATCCCCCAGCGCGGCGGTCCGACCCTACCGCGTGATCGGCCGACGCCCTCGCGCCCAGCGTGACCCCAGCCGGTCCGATCACTGCTCTATCCCAGCCCGATCCAGGCGGATCCCAGCATGACCTTTGGGCCGGATTCTGGCCATCCTCCGCAATCAACCTGACCCATCGTGATCCCAGCTCGATCCCAGCCCAAAGTCTAACCCAAGCCTGATCCTTGCCCCCAGTGTTATCTCACCAGGATCCCAGCACGATCCTGGTTTGATCCCAGCGATCCCAGCGCAAACCCCTAGACCACTTTGCAAGCCTGATCCCAGCATGACCCTAGGCCGACTACAGCCCGACGCTAGCCCGACACCAGCCGACTCGGCGATCCTCGCCACGATCCCAGCACGATCCCAGGGTCGGACAAGCCATGATCGTGCTGGCGGGTCATGCTGGGGTCATGGGATCAGGTTCGGAAAAGGATGGCGCGCGTGGATGGCAGAGTGTTCAGCTGAATCTTGGAAGATCCGCGCCCTGCGGCT
The DNA here is from genome assembly GCA_963377175.1 of Effrenium voratum. Lineage (NCBI taxonomy): Eukaryota > Dinophyceae > Suessiales > Symbiodiniaceae > Effrenium > Effrenium voratum. Next base: position 396,327 of record CAUJNA010000113.1, read on the forward strand.
CCAGAAGCTTCGCGCGCCGCTTTCGGGAGCGCCGCTTTTTTCGTCAATGAAACCTGGCCCAAACGCGCGAAGTTGAAGCGGGGGCGGCACTCGATATTGTTCTCTAGGACGCTTCTGCCAGGTGGGGGAGTACTCCGAGCGCTTGGTAGTCGCGCAAGCTGTCCAGCTGGCGACTTGTTTTTGTTGGGGTGAGAGATGGAGTGGGTTTGAATCAGGTGGGGTTTGGTGGTGGGGAGTCGGGAGGCCAAAAGCTCCATTCTTGGGGTCTCCTGAATTATCTTCACAATTCAGAATCTTTTGTCCCCCAAAGTTTGGCGCCTACAATGTGGCGAGCCAAAAAAAGAGTCGATTTCTTCTTGGTCTTCCTCGCAATTGGCCATTTGGTTTGGGAAGCCGCTCAAAAACAGTGTCGGGGTCTACAGAACTCTCCTTCTCTTCCAAAAGGGCACCTCGCAGTTTCCGCTTGATGTCCCTTCAAATCGAGAAACTAAAGTTGGGGGGAGGTTCCCTTTGGAAAAGGTCAAACGAGCAATCATGGTTCCCTTGTTTCCCATTTAGTCCTTTAGATTGTTTTGCATTATGGACTACCTTGTAGAGACTAAAGGACATGTCTTGGAAGTTCTTGCCGAACTTCTGCCTTTTGATATCCTTTTGATGTCCTAGTGACTGGCATTTCGCTTTTGCCTTCTATTTGGGGCGGGGTTCCGTTCAAAGTCAACCGCACAAAGACACCGCCGGTTTTCCCTCACGGCCAGTGTTTTTGGACACTCTGAAAGCGACTTGAGATTCTTTCATTTGGTTACGTTTTTGTTTATTCTGTTGGTTCTACAGGGAATCTATCACTCCTGGACATAGTTTCTGATTTCTCCAGGGGGAGTTATCGGTTCCCCTTTTCTCGTTCCAACAATCATGGACGCGTGAAGATTGCCATCCTTTTGGAGGGGCTTTGCCCACTTTCATGATTGTTGGAAACAGGGTATTTGGGCTCGCCTTGTTTATTGGGGAACTTCTTTTTGGTTGGGTTTTAAGGGACACCAAAAGGAGCCGGTCTAAACAAAAGACATCCACTGAGAGGGGGGCATGGTGAGCCATTTTGGGGATCCCCCTTTGGGACAACCATATCATATAACCACTACTTTGAGACCCCCTGTTTTGAGACCCCTATTTTGAGACCACCCACTTACTTGCTGGTTCCCAGCCATCCCCTGAGGTTTTTAGCTTTTTAGTGTTTGAAGGGGATTTCCCTTTGACCCACAGGTGAAACTTCTAGCGGGGGATCTGAAAATGGACCGCCCAGTTGTTTGGTCCTCCAATCGTTTTACTGCCAGGCCATGCTGGCAGTCTCCCCCTTTCCGGAGGCTCGCTGAAGCTCAAGCGGAGGATTCGGGCTCGGGGTCAGCTCACTTCCGGGGCTCGGACTTGAGGCACCTGGGAGGTTCCGAAGGGGAACGGTCAAGAAGATGAGTTGGTTTGGGGTCAGTTGCGGGGCTCTGACTTGGGCCACTTTTTGGGTCTGGACCATTTTGGTGAATAAAGAGTATGGCTACTTGTTTGGCCAATCCAATCGGTCGGAAGTGAGACAAGGGAAGGATCTGATTGCCTTTGAACAGCGCGGCAATCTTGGAAAGTCCTGCTGGCTGTGGATGGAGTCCTGCACCAGTTGGGATGTTGGGATGGATGACCGCCTGCGAATGATGGGATAAACACCCACATGGCGCGAAGCGGATTGTCCACCTCAGTATGGTCCCTTTGAAAGACATGGCACCTTCAATACATGCATATTGCCTAATATTGCCCCCAGAAAACAATGGTGACGTTTGGAGATCTGGCAACGGCAATTGTTAAGGCATAATTTTACGGACACACCTTTTAAGCTACGATTAGTATCCTTCAAAAGGGAACATAAGGTGAATGAATCAACAGTGCCTGCCGTTTCAGGCCTTTGGCACTTGCCACTCTGTCTGTGTTGGGGGGGGGGAGGGCCGTTCGTTTGTTCAAATACATGGAAACCATCCGTGGAGACTTTGCTGCGTTTTCAGGACATCATTTGGTGAACCATTTCCGTCCCGTTTGGAGGTTTGGGCTTGCGGCTTATTTCTGAGGTGGTGAGAGAATTCAGAAAATTATTCCAGACCAGTGGAGAGTGTGTTGCCAACAGAGGACCAACCCTGAAAATACCCTTGATACTCCGTATTTGCTTGTTTTTAGCATGCTACAATTGCAATAGACATTGTCAAGAGCGCACGTTTTAGACAACCAAGGCAGATCCCTCATTCTGTTCACCATGGTGGGCAAAAAGCAAAGTCAAGTAAAGAAGTCCCCTTTGGGCAACTCATTTGGCATTATTTGGCATGCCTCTTTGCTGTGGGACTGCACTGCCAGGCCAGCTGGCATGAGGAGGACGATGAGGATCGAGGTGTGCCCATGGGAAGGGCTGGGAAAACATCTTACAACCAGACCCTGGTCCTGCTGGGAAGGCTGTTGGCTATTGTCGAATTCGAGCTGAAAAACACCTGCAGCACTGCATGTGGGTTTGTGGTTGGTTGGTGTTGCCGAGAACCCCGCACAAAGTATGGTAAACTTGAGGGTCCTCCTGGTATCCTACTTGCAATGTTTACGAATCAACCGTAGGAGGGGGTAATAGATCATGTTTCCGGCGGCGGGCCAGGGCTGACACCGCAGATGATCAGATGGCGCGGCAAGGGCTTCATGGACGCTCTTCAGGGCTCTCAAAAGGGAGTTGCTGAATTCAGAAACCAACACTTCCAAGCAAAACCTATGGTCAACAATTTGGCAACAAGCCACAGCCACTGCAAAAAACAACACGGGTGGTTCAAGAATTGCCTTCTTGGCTTGTGGTTAAAAACTTCAAAGATCAACCGCTTGGCTCAACAAACAGTTGACATTTATGATGGACTCGCGGCCTGCCAAGCACCCCGTCGGGGTCGTGCAAGCCTCGGATCCATGGGCTTGGCAGTAGCAGCAGCAGCAGCGGCAGTAGCAGCCGCAGCAGCGGCGGCAGCAGCAGTAGATTTTTATTTTTATTGTAAACGCTTCGCGTTGCCCGCCTCGGCCCAGCCTAGTTTGAGGGAAGGGTCAGGAACACCGAAATCCAGTGTTGGGAAGGTCCGAATACCTGAAGCTGGCTCCAGACAAGTCAGACAAGCCGGCCTCGCCTGGTTGGGCTGGGCCACAGGCTAGTCTCAGACACATCAGATAAGCCTGCGCTGGGCCTGAAGCTAGTCTCGGGCAGCTTGGCTGGACCTTGCTTGCGTGGGTTGTTGGTTGAGCTGGGCCTGAAGCTAGTTTACGGCGGGCTGGGCAGCCGCACTGAGGGGGCTGGGCTATGGCTGGGCTGGGCCTGAGGCCAGTTTCAGACACGTCAGACTGGCCAGCAAGCGGACTGGGCTGGGCTAGACGCTAGTTGAGCCCAGGCTGGTGAGGCCCAGTCTCGGCGCCAGATAGGCTGAGGCCTGCGAGTCTCAAACAGGGTGGGCTTGGGTGGGGTTGGGTTGCTGGTTGGGCTGGGCCTGAAGCTAGTCTCAGCCACGAGGCTGCGAAGCCATGGGTGGGTTGCTGGCTGCTGGGCAGCCGGACTACGCTGTTGGTTGCGCCTGGAACTTCGGCTGGGCGGGCTGGGCTGTGGGCGGGTCGCTGGATGGGCTGAGGCTGGGTAGCGAGTTGCTGGCTGGGAGGCCAGCAGACACGTAAGACACGCCAGCAGGCGGGCTGAGGGACTGGGCCTGAGGCTAGTCTCAGGCTGGCATACCTTGAGACCAGTCTCAGACTGCGCCGAAGGGGCCCAGACACGTTGGACAAACCTGACCTTGGCACGCTGGGCTGAGCCTGCTGGTGGGCTGGGAGCTGGGGCCGGTAGTGGCTGGCATGCCCTGAGATGCGCCGGGGCCTGGGCTGGGCAGGCTTTGGGCTGGGCCTGAAGCCAGTCTTAGTGACGAGGCTGCGAAGCCATGGGTGGGTTGCTGGCTGCCGGGCAGCCGGACTACGCTGCTGGTTGCGCCTGGAACTTGGGCTGGGCGGGCTGGGCTGCTTGGCAAGGCCTGTTTCATACACACTTGGGCCTGAGGCTGGGTGGCGAGTTGCTGGCTGGGCTGGGCCTGCTGGCGGGATGACTTGGGGCCAGACGCGAGGAGGAGGTCAAGGCCTGGCCAGCCTGGGCTGAGTTGCTTGGGCAGCCGGACTGAGGGGCTGGGGCACGTCAGACAGGCTTAGTTGGCATAGCTTGAGACCAGTTTCAGACACGTGAGACTCGTTGGCCTGAGGCCAGTCTCACAGAGAAGAGATCTGAGCGCCCTTGGCCCCTTTGGGGCCGAGGCAAATTTTTCTAGTAGTAGCAGCAGGGCTTCTTTGTAAATTCGAAAGTGGCCGTCACGTTGCGAAGTTGCTCCCGCAATCCCCAGCATCCCCGGACAAGTTGTCACTTACTGAACAGGAGGTCTGGCAAAATAGCTTCTAAAAAGCATCCCCTTCGGTTTTCGGGGATATTGAAAGCGATCTGGAGGTCTCACTTTGCCGCTTTGCGGCTCCGGTTGGAGCTGCGCCAGCTCACGTCAGGTACGCGCTACGGGCCCAGGCATCCTCGCTTTCGTGGCTCGGTGGGAATTCGGCCGTCCCATGGTTGTCAAGGGACCCCAGACCTGGGTGGGAGGGGATCTGGCTGTGGGTCAAAACCAATGGGACCCCATTTTGGGGTAGGTGCACCACCCGTTCTAGTCTATTTTAGCGGGGATTGGGATGTTCACCGGGGGTACGGGATTTTGACCCATGGCCATCTGGTGACAGCCCAGAAAAGTGATGGCTCTTAACCCTTAGCACCTCGGAAAGCCTTGGGGCAGGGTTGAATAGGTTTAACTCAGTTAGTATCCACGAACTATCCTATCTACGTAACCTACCCACCTTTGTATCCATCAACCCACCCATCCATCCAGCCACTCATCCATCCACCCACCCTTCCATCCATGCATCCATCCATCTATCCATCTATCCATCTACCTAATTGTCGATTTTTTTTTCTCTCTCTCTCTCTCTCTCTCTCTACGTCTCTATCTCTTTACCTATCTACCTTACTTTTGTAGGCTCCAATCGGTGGTTTGGACTGGCCGTTCGGAGGTGTTCCGTGGTTTCCCACGTACCCTCTACAAGAACCAGGGCTTCAAATCCCAATCCAAACCAAGCCACCAATGGGAGCTACGCCGACATGGGGCATCTTTTTTCGTGAGGCCCCGGCCAACGCGCCCGGCCGGGACGCCCAGTGCCCGGACCAGGTGAGGTGCTGGAGCGGGCTTCGCGGATGAGCTTGCGCGCAATTTGTGTCTTTTTTTTAAGACATTGGCCTCATCCCTTTCGGTTGACCAGCTTGTTTCCGGTTTTTGAAGCATGACCATATGTGTCCTTTTTGGTTGGATTGAACAATAGAGGGCAATTCCTGGCTTGCCTGGTCAATCATCCACCAGGGCCATCGATTCTCCAAACAGGACAGCTATGAGACAAGCCATTGCACAGAGTGCGCCATGGTCAAAACCTGGTTACAGTACTTGGGGCAAGGGGCAAGGGGACTAGTTTTGAATCCGGGTGGTCTTTTTGTTAGGGACCCACCAAGGACACCTCAAAGCGGACCGAAGAAGAACATCCTGGTCATTTATACGATAACTCTCCCTTTCTTTTCAGGACGTGTCGTTTTCATTGAGAGCTGCTCTTTGGAATGAGCGGCGGGTTTTCACAGAATGTCAGGTACCCTCGAAACGACCCAACCTCCACCCTCCACACCGGGGCCGGGATCCGCCTAAAACGAGGGCAGCTGAGAATCAACGAACCAGCTAGTCTGTCTCTTACGAACCCAAATGAATTTGCCATTGTAGGAACAAAAGAGGCACCCCGGATCTAAGTACCACTTGTTGATTTTGAGAGAATGAGATTCGTCACTGGACACAGGACCCGCTATGAGAAGGGTGCTCTCAGATGTGGGAAGATAGGCCCCCTTTGAGCGGGCTGGTGAAGAGCCTAAGTGCAAGGTTCCTGTTGGAAAGCCGGCCGAGGCTGTGTTGCCCACACGGACTCAGCCCAGGCGCCTTGGCATTAGCGGTCTCAGGGCGAGATGGCAAGTCCAAAAAACGGTTTGAACAGGAATACTCCATTTGCTTAAAACATATGTTTTGTTTTCCCTTTTTGGTTTTAACGGGAATCTATCACTACTGGAATTATGTGTTTTTTTTCTCCAGGGGGCTTAAGCAAATGGAAGCATACCGTTGGTCTTGGACTTCAACGAACGGGGTTTGACTTCCATTTCCATGCGACACCCGGACAACACCCTCATGTTGGCGGGCAAGCTCGTGCCGGCGTGCCCGAACTTCAGCAAGTGCGTGCGTGCGTGCGTGCGTGCGTGCGTGCGTGCGTGCGTGCGTGCGTGCGTGCGTGCGTGCGTGCGTGCGTGCGTGCGTGCGTGCGTGCGTGCTTGCGTGCGTGCGTGCGTGTTTGTGTGTGTGTGTGTGTGTGTTTTTAGTTGGTACCCCTTTGCTTGTGGTTTTTAAAGGTAAACCAAAAGGAACGCGACCATTTTGGGTGGGGTCTTCTGAACACACCCAAGTGGGAAGCATTCTCCGTGAGCAACATGACGAATACGTTGGAGTTTCTTCTGGAGAAGATGAGGCACAAGTGCTCCAGGGTGGGCCTTCTCTGCCGGAAATTCTGGGATGCAATTGGGGGCGAAGTGAGCTCTTCCATGATGAAGTTCCCCTACTTGGCGAGTGCTTGTTGGGTTGAACATAGTATGGAGCTTCCACCGCGGCGGAAGAAACAGAAGGTTGTTTAATCAAAATGATCTGATTCGCTTAGTTTCTATGTCAGTGGATTCCAGGCAAACCCATATAGGCCTTCGCTATGTTCCTTTTTTCAACATCGGGTGGCTCCCTTGCTTATACAGGTAAATAGATATATTCCTTGTGCGGGGTTTGCAGACAAGTTTCCGAAGTGGTCTGTCTTCTCAAGGGATTCCGAAACCTGGCAAACGCCCTTCGAACGGGTCCTTGGCCTCACAACACTCGGAGCTCGGCTCAAATGATCCAACCGAGGCGCATTGTGCACAGCCGCGAGGGTGCGGAACTTAGGATGGGACCGACCCATATGAGTTTGTCTGCCTTTTGAGGGTACCCTTTCCAGGGTGGTTTTGAAGGGAAACCAAGAGGACACCTTTCATTTTCGGTGTTCCCATATTTTGAGACAAGCCCATACCAAAGGAGGCACACACTCCATTTTATCCCTTGCTCAAAGCCGACCTTTCAGGTAATTTGACTCCCGACCTATACACCTGGCGGATTAGTAGGGGTGCATCCCCAAACATGAGGGTCAAGGGTTAAGCTTCGACATAAGTTAGGCAAGGAACCTTCCCTCAAAGAGGGTTTCTACTCGGGAAGAGAAAAAGGGGTCAGCACGTAAACTCGGTCATCTTTTGTTGGTGTCTCAAACAAGGTTGAAGAAATAGACTCCCTTGAGGGTGTCCACGCTTTGAGGTCCTCGGGTGAAATGTCGCTGCACCTGCTTGAAACAAACAAGGATGGCTGTCACATACCCCTGACGGTCTATCCCTGACAACTTCGAACCACATAGTTCTCGGCCTTGTATAGCTGATATGTAGCTAGGCGTGGGTAATCCGAGGTCTAGTGAATTGGGCCCCAAGTTCGGAGACCACCCGCAGGGCCAACTTGGACCCAGGAATGCACTGCTGGTAGGTCACACACCCACCCGCGTTTGTCCCGTTTTCCCCCTGTTTTTGGGGAAGGGGTCCCATTTAGTCTCAACCACAGAAAGGGATGCCCTGTTTTTTCCCATAGCAACTGGGCAACTGAGGGAATCCTCAACTGGGCAATGCGTGGAAGGCCCCCAAAGGGAGCCTTCACCCATGTCCCGTTTGTGTGTACTTATCTACTTTGTATGAGGAGGGGCTTCACAAAAGGTCCTGTACATGGGATGACCATTCAAGGAAACCACGAAAAATATGTTGTTTCCCACCAAATGGGAAAAGTTGCCCATGGTCATTTGGGGGCCAACAACCCCAATATACAAATCTTGGGTGAACGATGGCACAGTACTTTGCATTTGGGCTTCAACACTCCGACAGAGTTTGACATGAAGCGCCATTTGCTTTCATAGGAGCCCTCTGAAAGATATGAAGGCCCAAATTGGCCAAGACTCAGATGAGGTCTTGGAGGGACCTTTTGTCCCTGACTCCCTGAGTTGCGGGACTTTCTACTTTTGGGAAGACCATTTTAGCGGCGAACAAGAGGTCCTGCCAATAAACCTTTAGGAATACTTTTTTGGGAAGACTTTTGGGTCCAAACTGCGAGTCCTTTTTGGCAAATTTCAGCTGCGAGTCTTCCGTGAGTTCAGACCTTTTTTTTCGGCCAATGAACTCAGGAAGTGAGGAAAAGAGATCCATGGCCACTGGGTTCGCCCAGGCGCTGGCGAAGTCGCCCCTAGAGACTCGAGAAGTGACCCAAGGCAAGTTGCTGCCGCATCCTTTGTGGTTCACTGGGTTCCACCGTTACCCCCTGTTTCTGAGTTGAGATTTGTTTTTCTTTCTTTTTTGCTTGTGCATTTTTCTCAGTTGGCATGTCTTTGTTAGGACTCACAAATTGGCGGTTTTCCTTGCGGTGCCCCTTTAAAACCAACGAAACAAGGGGGGAACCCTCAAACAGAGACACACCCAATTGTCCGACAAAATCTGAGCTTTCGGTTTTCCAATGGTGGAAGGTCTCAAAAAGGGTTCTCTTATAAAAGAAGCTCAGGTGATATCCTTAACAGCATGCGGTGCTCTTTTTTGTACTCGCACCACCCCGCAGCCCTCGCAGAACCTCGTGGAACCCTGGTGGAACCCTGGTGGAACCCTCGTGGAACCTTACCTCAGGGCCGCCCCGGACCACCCCGGAGCTTATCTGGGCTGAGACCCCAAAGCTTTCAGCTGTTGGGGAAAACCATCCAGGTCCCGAACAGGCAAGTCTGAGTTCTGCTTGTTGGTTGACTGAGATGGGCTCACCCCGGCCCACTGGGCAGTTGGGTCTTTTCTACCAATCTGGGGGAACAGGGCGAAAACCTTTGGTTTTGCAAGGGGAAGCCGAAGGGACAAATTGCCGTTTTGGGGTTCCCGATTTAGACTCTTATCTAGGATCTAGGAATTCGAGGAGAAAGCAAGTTGTTGGGGGGTTCAGACAAGTTTAGATCGCTTACTACCAGGAGATGTGCAGGAGACAGTTGAGTAGTTGCTCGGCCCATGCCTGAGCCTTTGTGCAGGTTACGCGGAGCTTTATCTTCCAGTTCACCCATTTCTGCGCAAATCATGACGAGGTCTATACGTAGGTGAAACAAGCTCAGGCAATGATGAACTACAGTTCCCAGATGGACGTCGTCCCCATCCTAGCACTGTGCAGAGGTTCCCGACGGGACGTGGCTGGAGTTTTACTCGGTCGCTTTTGGGGTCATTTCGAGAGATCTGAACAACTTGACTGCTACTGGGTTGGATTTTAGACTTTAACTTTTTGGGAAATCAAGGGGGTTTCCACTAAGCTCACAAAAAGTTATAAACTTTTTGCACGGGGGTCAACAGCAACAAAGACAAGGCCAGCTTAAACGTTCAATTCGGCCGCTTCTGAAAGCTGGCGAAAACAAAGCACGGCGCCAGGCAAGAAGAGCCTGGAGGCGAGCCGAGCTTGGTGTTTGATGGGCAAACACTGCTGGGGTCTCCTCAAGCCTGCCGTTGCCTTCGGGCAGATAGAATCTGAACATACGGTTTTTCGGTGTATTCCAGAGTGGATGGACAGAATCTGCTCTGCACCAGTAGGTAGGTGGTTTATCCCGATCATTTGTGAAGGATTTTGTCCATCACAGTTCAGGTCCCTCCACCCCTCAACAGATCCCCTCTGAAATGGGACACTTCATTGTTCCAGGATTGCGACTTCCACGAACCTGGCAAGGAGACCAACCATGTTCGGGGTTTGTTTCCGCCATTCGCATTTGACCCAGCGGCCTAATGGGCAATGCCTTTCCCCTCACCTCAGGGTGGGCAGGGAGGAGTGGGACCAGCAATGATGGAGTCCCTGGGTCACTTTCTTGTTCATTGTGTGATTAGTTGTCTTCTTTGTTTGTGTTGTTTTTTTGCTTTTTGTTTTGTTTGCTTTAATTTGTTTTGTTTGTTGTTTGTGTTGGTCTGTTGGTTTGTTGGTTTGTTGGTTTGTTCGTTGGTTCGTTGGTGGGCTCGTGGGGTCGTTGGGTGGGTGGGTGGGTGCAAAACCAGCCGGGGAAAAACACATTCTTAGCCGAATGCAAGTAACAGACCTCCTGCGATCCTTTTTCAGATTTGGATCCCCAGCTCCCCAACCGACCAGCAGGGAATGAGGAATGACCCATACAAACCCATCCCAAATGGCTTCCTTTTAGGAATCAGCTTCAGTCCCAACTTTTGAAGAGGTCCGCAAAATGGTTCACAGTTCGGACAACCCAGGTGGGTGTGTGTCAAAGGCCCCAAATAGTGGCTTTCCCTTTGAACTAACCTGAAAAGGGTTGCCGTGCAGCAGAACAAATCAAGCCCAGATCCTTTCAGTAGGGCTTTATATTCATCGCCAGGGGAGTAGATTGTGGTCCGTGAAGCACAGACGGCGAGGTCTTGGTGGAACGACCACCGTTCACTCCTTGCTTTCAAGCCGTGCCCTCAACGAGCAGAACAAATGGGAGAGGACATGTGTCAAAACCAAAAACCCACCGACCCAAAGTCAAGGACCCCAAAAGGGATGCGATAAACACGGGCACCAGGAAAGCATGTTGCACGGGCTTTAGAACCCGACAAAGGCCAACCTCATCAGTTTTCCAGGCATATGGAGGACTTGCAAAATGTCGACGACTCACTGTTTTGCTCAAGGTCCAAGACGGGCAGTCAGCATGGTTTACCACGGCACCATGTGAAGTCAACAGGAATGATGTGGGCAAGAGCGAGGAGTATTGCGCCCTTCACGTTTCTGTTAGGATGGTTCTGCTTGGTGCAGCGCTGTGACGTGGTCGTGGTTTGATTTTGGTTTCCTCAAAGTAGCTTGTTTCAGACAACCGTCGCCCCAACTGCTTGACTCTGTTCACATTGCCGCGTGTTGGCTCTACCAGAAAGTACATTTCAAATTTGAGGGGACACCGCCATCTAGGCTGGCAGAGAATAAGTCAAACTTTTGGTTGAACTCCAACATCTTGGCAAAGGCTAAGTTGAACTCTTGAACTCGCAAATCTGGGCACATGTGTCACATGACAGGTCGACCTTTTGCTGGAACCACCACAAAATCTATAAACAAGTTGGACGGATTTTGGCGCAAAGAGCCCTGTGATGTTCGCGTTTCGTGCGGGGATTCCTTCGGCATTTTGGAGGCCGCTTAATGGGCCAAGGAGCTTAGCCTGGGAGCAAAAATTCCAGATTTATGATATGGGTCGTTGAGTCGGTGCCCCCGATTTTTTGTTCCCGGTCTTAAGGGAAATTTCAAAGGAAAACCGAAGGGTCCTAAAACAAGTCACACTCAAACATAATAATCATATTGCTTCAGCCAGACGCTTTCCTGGGTTCTCGAAATGATGTTTCCTTTTAGGGACCGCATTTTAGCGGAAGACCAGCATCTTAAATGACTCCCTCAGTGACTCCCGTAGTGATCGGGTTTGGATTCCCTTGCTCCCTTCGCGGATGACACACCTCGCGCTGGTCATGAGGCTTTATGTCTTCTCCCATTTGCTGAAATGTGTATTTGTGGATTAGTTTCCCTGCTTGGTTTTGGAGGGCATCCATGACTGCTTTGGACAATGCATTTCTGGTTGTGTTCCAGGCAATTTATCACAGGACAGACGATATTGTATTCCTGGTTGGTTTTAAAGGAAACCCATGACTTCTGGACATATGTTTCCCTGGTTGGTTTCAAGGGAATCTAGCACTGGACATAGATTTTCTACTTTTTGCAAGCGGACGGCGAAGCAAACGGCGGGAACGAGGCCTCTTTTACGAAAGCGGACTGGTTGCAGCTGTGCGCGGGGCCCCAGACCCAGATCGGGGCCCGGGCTCCTGATTCTTTTGCGAGCTCGAGCCGGGGCGTTTAGTTTTTTCAGCGCAGAACTCGTTTTGAGGTGCCGTGTTTTTGGGGAACCCCGTTTTGTTGGCGTGTAAGAGGCAGAGCAAAAGGACACCAACCCATGTTTTTGACCCCAGAGTGAGCAGGACAGGAATGGCATGGCCATTTCAGCACAAGCCAACGGATCGCGAAGCCGGCTTCTTTCGCACCTGCCAGTGACCACGTTTCGAGGGACAATTTGGCTTGCCACTCTCAAAGCCCCTGATGGCCCAACCGGCGCCCCAAGCCTATTTTCGGTTCTACCAACATGTTGACTATTGGGGTGTGTCTTTCTGACGCTTGGGTTGGTTTCAACGGTGAGTTCAGAAAGCAAGCAACCATTTGCGGGGGGTTTCTGATTTTGAGACACACCCCTTTTTTTGTCTTTCTAACAAAACCCATGAAAGCAGGTAGTTTTGCAACATACTAGAATGGGTTGGGTGCGGCAAGTGGTACAACCCAATTGCTCAGCGGGTCTCATTCATGCATTCATACACAGGCATGGACATACAAACATGGACACATACAAGAACATGCATACACGCTGACATGTTATGTGTAGTGATTTACAGAGGTACCAGGGCCCCCATTCCAAGCTTGATTTCCCTACATTTCCCTCATGCTTTCCTGTGGAAGCCGTTGTTTAGGGGCAGTCTCCCCCCCCCACCCCCCCCCCACCGCTGTTTGGCGGCCTGGCGATTGCAAGCTGATGCCTTGAGAGGTCCCTTCTTGGGCTTGGTCGGACCAAGGTCTTGTGCTTTTTTTCTGCTGGTACTCAGCAGGGAATGAGAAATGGATGACCCTGGTAAACCATCCAACTGGTGGTTTCCTTTAAGGGGACCAAAGCCTGGGTTCATTCCCGCATTCCCTGCTGAGCACCAGCAAGTTTTTCCGGTGTCCTCATAAGCGACAATCCCGGTTGGAACCTTTACACGAGCTCGGGGAAAAGGGCTTTGAAGGATGGGGCCGTTGATAGCATGTTGGTAGACACCATCAGCACCGGTGATTCAGGTGCTCTGATCATAGCAGATGTTTCCCATTCAGCAAAACCATATGTTGAAAGCCATATCAACGATTCTGGAACCACCTGGCTTCAGGTTGGTACGATTCGGCTTCGGACGCAGCGTCCCCAGGCGATGGGTTGGTATCCCCAAGACCAAGCCAGTTGTAAGACTGCCACACCCTCCAGTTGCCCAAAGCTGACCTTGTGACCTGGGTCCATATTTGGTCAAGCTGCCAACCTTTGTTTCTGGCCCTTTGGGCAACTGAGTTGTTAAGGGCCGATTCCCCCCCAAATAGGGTTTGGCCGATTCCCCATCCCAACAGGGATGATTGTTGTTGCGACTTTTTGGGGACGGTGCTAAGTGCTAGTAGGCTTCCTTTTGGGGTCAAGCACTCGCCCAACTACGCCTTCAGTTTTGGTGTGTCTTGGTCTATTTCAGTCTTCAAGGGGATGTGTGTGTGTGTGTGTGTGTTTGCTTTCTGGGGGGCCTGTTGGAGTACCCCGGTGGATTCGGCATGTTGTGAGCGCGAGATGAGCTCATTCATCGGGCTTACTTCCCGAGTTGGATGTTGTACTTGGGAAGACCGGGTGAAACAAAACGTGCAGTGCTTTCTTCGGGCTATCCACGGTCAAGGGAGAGAAGCGAGACGGTGATAGACTGGGAAAGAGGGAAGTCGAAGGACTATATCTCTCATCTCTCACGCTGCCTTCGCTCGTAGTAAGTTGTCAATGGGTGAGCACACATGATGAAGAGCGAGCCCATTCCCCACATCTTAATTTCTGACCGTTCCTCCGCTAAGCTCTGTCTCTAGGAGGCAATCCGTTGAGTCACAATGGTAACGGCCACTACTATTTCTGCAGTTATCCGGGGAAGTCATGTTTTGTTCGGGTGACTCGTTCTTGAGTGCTTTTTCGGGTCTTTCCAACTCCTTGTTCTTAAATGCCCTGGGGTTCGCGAAATGCTTCTGCAACATTGGAAAAATAACAAAACAAATGCACAGGGGTCAAGCGGGGATACTCCCCACTTGGCTAACGTTTAGCGCATCTGAGTCGCCGGTGGCTAAATCATCGCCTTTGGGCGGTGGCTAAGGCGCCTCACACCGTTCACTTTGACCTGGAGGCAGCGGTTGCCTCGCTCATCAAAAAGTGTCCGCGACTTGTTCCTCTTTTACAAAAAAACGTTCCCTTTAAAATCAACTATCAACAACAATCAACATTCATCTATTTGCAAAATCAACTGCCACAAAGAAAAACAGAAACAAAAAACCCATGCTCTTTGTTTAATCACTAGTGGAGGTCTGGGAATTACGAGGAGCTCGGGTTCATGCCCTGCAGACTTTTCCAGTTTTTCAAGGAGACGCTAGCGGGTTTGTTGGGGGATTGTCGCGAAGCCCAATTCAACCCCTTGGCCAACTGCCGACCGTACTTCAGCTTGTCTAGGAGCAACGCATGAGGGATATGGATTTGTCAGGCTCGATCGGGAGCCTTCGGCCTCGCCTTTGACCCAACACCGTTTGGCCCAGTTGAGAAAAAACACCGGGCACTCTATGTGCAGAAGCCCTCTTGGAGGGGGGCACTTTCTTTCCTCAAGGGTGTCAAAAGGTGAGCCATATGCCGGCCAACGACTTAGGTGAGATGGGCGATGTTCATCTCAATTCACCAAGCATCAAGTAAACGGAATGACCCCAAAGTTGATTGAGATCATGTCCTCAATTTGCCAAGGAGCAAGACAGATTGAGATTTGGTCTTTGCCTCATGTAAACCCTGGCGCTCCGCTTTGTCTGGGCTCTCGGACGAGTCGCCTCGCGGCGCAAGAGGTCCTGGCCATGATCCAGCTCGGGCTTCGCGACAGGCGTCAGCCCCGCTGTGAGTGGGGACTCGGAGACTGGCTTCGGCAAGAAGAACTGAGCTACGTGGGTGTGTCCTTTTCCTAGGGGCCCCTTCAAATTGTGGTTTTCCTATTATTTTTCCCTTTTAAGCCCGCCAAAAAGAAGGGCCACTCCCAAAAAAGAGGGAGAACCATGTGTCAGTGTCAAAATAGGGCGACCCTCAACATGTTGGTTTTTCTTTGGCCTCCTAAAACCCACAAAGGGGCACCCTCAAATACACAAAGTCCTGACAAAGTGGGGGATCCGAGTTCCGAAACGCCCGGCCGGTTTTTTGTTCTTGGTTTTCCTGCGCTTGTAACGCAGCGCCACAGCGGAGGACAAAAAGCCCAAGACAACAGTTTTACCTTAAGGAATAACGTTTAGATACCCAGACGAAGCCAACACTTCGAGGGCAAAGTGTGCATTTTCCAATGTTCATAACGGACAAGGAATCCTGGGAGGCCACCCATGTTCTCAACTGTACTGAATGGCTGCCTTGTAACCCCTTCGCAAGAGGAATCCCAGGCGGGCACAGGAGTCTCTGCAACTCTCCCAAACCCAAGCCCAAATGGGGGATTGGTTCGCAGGCGATTGCTCCGTTGCCACGAGCCCACGCCTGTGCCGGGCGCCTATGGCCGCAACGAGCGAAGCGGTTGCCTTTGCTTTAGTCATTTGGGTGTGTCATTTTTGAGGGTATCTCTTTTGGTAGGTGTTGAAGGGAACCAAAAGGAACCCTAAAAAAGGGAGACCCATTCGGAATCCTGGAAGGCTTTCATTCTAAGGGCCAACTTGCATACCACAAATGGACATACCCCGAAATTAGTGGAGGTATGCATTGGGTTATGCAGGGTGCATACCCCAAACACCATCGCTGTGCTATGACCTTTTGGGGCATAAAAAGTTGGCCCTTAGATTCATTGGCATTACAGATGTGGTTGCATCTTGACACCTGCCTTATGTCACGTTTGAAGTTCATTCACTAAATTGTTATGAATTTCAATGAGGAATGCTCTGCAGAATAGCGGGTGAACACTTAACTCCACCTAAATGTTTCTGCCTGAGGGTCCGCTTTTGATCTTCATACCCAAGTATGGACCGGCATCAGAGCCCATGTTGGGTTGGGCAAAAGGGTGAGGTACATGCGCTCGCTCCCTTGCACTGGGCCTGACGTTTGAGAGAGCCTCGCACTTTTTTTGGAGTTGGCACCTTTTTTTGGGTTGGTTGGGGAAGCCAACCGGGACAAAGAACTGCATTTTGGGCATATGCCGTGGCTTGCTGGAAGTCCCCTGAGAAGCCTTCGACCACTCCCAAACCACCGGGGGAAGGGTTCCTCAAAGGATACTGTTGGGAAGTTGGGACTGTCAACAGAAATCATTTTGTTGAGCTGATTGACAGGATGTCCTCGTAAAGCAGATGTTTTTGCATATCCTCCAAGGACCCTGGTGTTATGAGGCTGACCCACTTGTCTCCTAGGGGCGGTTGTAGAGGCCATTTTTGAACCAATTAGATGGTTGAGACCTGCCACCAAGGAACGTCGCGAAAAAGCCGAGGGGCATCTAACATGACAGGGCTCTTGAACAAGACGCGACTTGGGCATCTAAGGCCAGTACGTTTGCCAGCATGGAGAGTGGTCAGCTCAATATGAGAGCTACTGCACCGCCAAAAGAAAACTTGAGGGGGTGTGTTGTTTCACCTTCTTCAGGCATACTGGCGTGTGTTTGTTTTCGGACAGTTGCGTTGTTTCCTTTTGGTTCTCCTTTAAATCCGCCAACAGAAGGGTAGCAACTCCAAAAAATGAGACTCCCCCCCCATATGGTTACGAGTTGGCGACAAGACATGCAGTACTACACCACGTACCCACTCCACCACCCACCCCCTTATCACCTTAAGCAAAAGCAAATGGGAGAAGAAAGAGATCGATTTGGCTCTTTGCCCAGGTACCAGTGCCTCTTTTACCACGACCTTCGCTTAACAGCGCCGGCAGGCTCCTCGGAGACACATTTCGGCCGGCGCTTCTCGGCCTGGCTTGTCGGCGTTGCCGACTGGTGGAGCTAGTTGTGACTCAAAGGCTATACATGACTATACATAAATGTATGCTATGCATTACTTACATGTGTATATATATATATATACATATTTATATATACATATCTATGTGTATACACATACGCCTATATATGGACCCGTGTGTGGGCCCTCAGGCGGCTCGGTTCAATGCAATTTGCCAATCAAGGCATTCGCCAGGGGTCTCTTTCCGGCATTAAGCACTCATTGGTCCCATAGCCAAGAGCCATATCATTGGCAGTGGCTGAGCCATCCACGGGTCTCTTTCCAGGCTGATGTTGGGACATACTGTGGATGGACAAACTCCTGCACCAGTTTGTAACTGGTTTAGCCCATTATTTGTAGGGTTTCATCGACCCACAGTATCACATATCCATTTCTCCCAGCGTGACGTATCCATTGGAGAAACACCCATAGGTGTCCTTTTTGGGTTAGTTTGCACAGAAATAGATGGCACTTGTTGGTTTTGTTCCAGCTACCAGGGCCATCTATTTTTCCAAAAGGCCACCTATGCAAGCACCCATCCTGGACCCGGAAGTGTTCGCCGCCGTGCTTCGGGCGCCTCGCGGGCGCCGGAAGCGGTCCCGCGGGTTCAGCTATGGCCTGGAAGAGCCTCCCCTCACTGGCCCAAAGCGACCGTGGAGTTTCCTTTTGTTGGGTCTATGTTGCGTTGCCCCCCAAGGGACTGGGTGTTTCTTGGGCCTTTGCGCACCAGGTCCACCATTGAAGAGGTCAGTTTAGCGCCCAAACAAGGTCCAAGACCACCCCCCCCCCAAAGGTGAGCACCTTGAATTTCTGGGTCCCTAGAGAGTACGCACGACACACCAAAAGGAGTAAACACGAGCTGCACCCTAGGAGGGTTGCAGTCATGTTGGTGAGACAGAAGGCCGTTTTCCGGAATGCATGGCATGGCTTCTCTGCAAATCGACAGATCTGCCAAAAGGGTCGGTAAGGGACAAATAGGCATGAGCAGCAGTCAATATCCATTCTCATGAGGGAATGCCCAAGTTACATCACAACATGTTCATCTTAGCAAATCAATGGTCTTTGTGTTTGTTCCTTCACGGGTACAGTAGTTTAAGCATCACATCAGCCCGTAACAGTCCCGAATTCCGATTGGCTTGAGCTTGCGTTTTGGTGCTGTCGCTGCAATGGGCGTCTCTGTTTGGAGTGTACCCCTTTTTGGTTGATTAAAAAAAGGCAAACCAAAAGAAAAGCCATTCTCTTCTTCTTCTTCTTTTTTTTTTTTGGGGGGGGGGGGTCCCCTAAAATAAGACACTCACATTGCTGTCAAAATTTTGGATGATTGGGTTGCCCCCAATCCGAATCAAGGCTTGCACGTCCCCATGGCTTTGGCTCTAGGATTTGTGCTTGAGGCGGCCACATCACGCGGCGTGTTTCCGGCACTTTCTGTTTGTCTTCAGCTTTCAGCCATGCGCGAGGCGATCTGCATTCACATCGGCCAGGAGCTTTGGCAGAGAGTTGAGTAAGCCTTAGAAGGATGTCGGTTGTTTCGTCAACTTTCAACAGAAGATGGATGCTGAATAGCACGTATCCGTTGATTTCCCCCAAAGGACACCATGGGATGCATATCGTTGGGTTGCAATCCTTTTATTCGACCTTTAACCTTTCATTTTGAAGCCTGATCGTGCGCCACAAAGCTGCGAACGCTTCGACTTGACCGTGGTTGTCAAAACCAATGGGATCCCATTTTGGGGTAGGTGCACCACCCATTTTAGTCTATTTTAGTGGGGATTGGGATGTTTAGTGGGGGTACAGGATTTTGACCCATGACCACGTTGGGGTTGAACTTCTCTATCCCAGGGCGGCGTGCAAATTGGCAACGCCTGCTGGGAGCTTTTCTGCTTGGAGCATGGCATCCAGCCTGATGGTCAGATGCCCTCCGACAAGACGATTGGCGGGGGGGATGACGCACCAAGCCTGATATTGGTAATTTTTGTGTTTGTGTTCACTGATGCATGAGCAGCGAAGCTGGTTGCGGGACAATTTGGTCAAGAATCCACTTCCAGGTTGAGAAGATCTCACTGTGAGACCCTATTGTAACCTTTCTAGCCATGTCTTGAACCGCGGCCAAAATGCACTGTCACCAAACCTAGAGTGAGTGACATGGGGCGCACCAAGTTGCCGTTTGGAAAGTTCCCCTTGATTACCAAGTTTGCATGTCACTAGACAACACAAGAAAATTGACTGGGCTCTGTGGTGTTCACTGACGCACGTCCATCATGCGTAGAACACTTTGGCTCTGCGCCTTGGCCCAGCTTGCTTCCTCCAGCTCGCAGAATTCAGCACTTGGGGTGGTCCCAGCCACCATCAGCAGGGTGGATCATGAGGGCGTCGCCAGACACTTCAACTTGGGTTGGGATGGCTTTCACGTCGTCGAGTGGCTCAAAGACGTGCATCGTGCAAAAGCGCTCGCCACGTGTGGCAGGACCCAACGTTCGCTGCAGCGTCGCCAGAGCTCGCAGAGACTTGCCCAAGGGCTGACTCTGCCGGGGCCCCCGCTGGAATTTGCCTATGCGCCGGGAATCGACATTGTGTTGACCATGCTGGGACGGACGCAGAATTACGCGTCGCAAGCTGCGCCGTTGGGATGAGCTTTTGGTATTGCCATCCGAAGCCTAGTTTCTCTGAGGACGACGCCAGGAATCTGTGCACTTGCGGCGGATTTCGGCGTTCCCGGCCTCATTACATGTGGCAATGTCCGGACACAGCTGGATTCTGGCGGCACCTTGCGCAGCCCACAGAGCAGAGGAGCGCATGTACGCAACAAATTGTGACTCCGCCTCGCTCCACCCCCGTGTGCTGGCTTGAACGACACGCTGCGTGGATTAGAGGATACATTGCGCGTGGCTTGCAGACTTTAGCGGGGCCGCTTGTCTTAGCTACAGATGGCTCTGCAAGCCAAGGTGTTGGTGCATGGGCTGTCCCCTTTTGGCCGTGACATGGCTTGCGCTGAACAGTTGCAACTTTCGAGCTGGAGCTGTGGAGGCACGCTTGCGTACTGCGCTTGTACTGAATAGTTGCAACTTTTGAGCTGGAGCCGCGGAAATGCACTTTGTCGTTCTGTGCTACATGGTGCTACTAGTGCTGGTGCTCCTGCTGAAAAAGTGCGACTTTGAAGCTTCTCTACCTACTTGTGCCTAGGCAACAAGGACCCCGGCACAAGTACCCCGCTACAGACCTCTGTAGCAAGAATTGTGCTGCGTTGCGCGTTGCGTGCCCTCAAACAAATCATAGCCATGTTGAAGACCTGGCAGCCGTGGAACAGCTAAAGCCATTGTGGGCAAAGAAGCAACTAGAGTCGTAAGGGTCTACGCGTACTGGTTATGGACGCGCTTGGAGAATAGGGGGCGGCTTGCCAAAACTTGCTTTCAGGCATTCAACACCTTCTTCAGTGAGACAGGGGCGGGCAAGCACGTGCCACGTTGCGTGATGGTCGACCTTGAGCCGACGGTCGTCGATGAAGTGCGCACGGGCACCTACCGTCAGCTCTTCCACCCCGAGCAGCTCATTTCTGGCAAGGAAGACGCTGCTAACAATTTCGTCCCAACGCCAAATTCAGCTAGCATTTGTGTTTCCGATTTGTTGGTTTCATGTCATGGGCCCACCAAAAGCGCATCAATCACTTGTTCCGCAAAAGTGTTGGATCACTTGACTTGAGGCGCGCGGGCACTACACCATCGGCAAGGAGATTGTCGATTTGGTCTTAGACCGAGCCTCTTTGGAGTTGGGAGAGCTCGATATTTGATCTTGGCAGTCGTCAGGCCTGTCAATGCTTTAGCCAACATCACTTTCCTTTTCGGAGATCGGTCCTCTCGATTCAAAATTGTTTCCACCGGAATCCTAAAAAACATCATGAAGTTTGCATTGCACATGTTTAATTTGCAGAGCTCAGGAATCCGCAAGTTGGCCGACAACTGCACCGGATTGCAGGGTTTCTGCGTGTACAATGCCGTCGGCGGCGGCACAGGATCTGGCCTGGGCTGCTTGATGTTGGAGCGCTTGTCCGTGGACTACGGCAAAAAGAGCAAAATCTCCTTCACAGTTTGGTCGTGTCCGCAGGTGGCGACTGCAGTGGTAGAACCCTACAACACTGTGTTGTGCGTCCATTCTCTGCTCGAGCACACGGATGTGACAATCATGTATGTGCCTGGGCAGACATCTTTGAAGGTTGCCATATATGACCTATAGGTCAAATGAAACTGAATTCGACAAATCGCCATGGTTCTCCGATTGATGTTCAGAATGGTTTGTTCAGAATCGTTTATGTGGCGCAGACCCGTGCCATCATGATCTAAACGATACAATGTTCAAACATGCGCAAGCAGTGGACTTGATCTGCTTATTGTGTGAGAGGTGTGTTTCATTGAGGACATTTCGCTTCTGGAAGTTGCATTGTCACATTGACATGTTGTTTGTAGACGTTTGGAGCAAGGACAACGAGGCGTTGTACGACATTTGCCGCAGGAACTTGGACATTGAGCGCCCGACCTACACGAATCTGAACCGGCTCATTGCTCAGATCATCAGCTCATTGACGGCGAGCTTGAGGTTTGACGGAGCTTTGAATGTGGACATCACGGAGTTCCAAACAAACCTTGCTCCTGGGTCAACGTTACTATATTCTACATAATATCTACATACATATATATATATATACATACATGCATACATATATGGTTAACCTTCTCCATGGGTCCCAAGGAATACCGTGACCCTCCCGGCTCTTGGTCATCTGTTATTGCCAATGAAACCCAGCGATCCTTTCTGAAGGGAGCAAAGAGAAGGGTATTTTAGCATCGGCTAAACTTTACTTGGCACGTTTTATCAGCGCATCAAAAGGAATGGAGAAGTAACAGGATCTTTCAGTCGCCAACATATTTCGCCACCCTGCTCATGAACTTGAAGCATTTAGACCAGCTGGTCATGCACTGCATTGATGACTGTAGGAACTAATTTTTTACACTTCCAGGGTTATTTTCAATTGAACTCGGAGCAAGGTTCCTTACCCACGAATTCACTTCATGCTCACCTCCTTCGCGCCCGTGATCTCCGCAGAGAAGGCATACCATGAGCAGCTCTCCGTGGCTGAGATCACCATGTCTGTGTTCGAGCCTGCCTCCATGATGGTAGCTCAGCTGTTCATGTTCAGTTATTCTATTTAGTTTTGCATTCTGGGCCCATTTGTAGTCATGATCAGAGAAGGTTAACCTTGTATTGAACTTTTGTTCAGACATTTGGGCCAGAAAAGGTCAAGTGCGACCCTCGCCATGGCAAGTACATGGCTTGCTGCATGATGTGTCTCGGCCGATTATGAAGCGAGTCTGTTTGAGCGCTCGTATTGCCACGCCATGTCGGTGGTTGCAATATTGTTTGACGTGATTGTATGTTGTGAACATTGGAGCTTCATACATTTGTAGCAGTAGCTGTGCATGCGCATGACGTGTGTGTGTGCGCGCTCGCACCGACGGCGTACGTGTTGACAGTTTAGCATGGTTGGGGCTCCCTGGTTTTGTGCTTGATCACGCCCTGACCGTGCACCAGGTACCGCGGAGATGTTGTACCAAAGGACGTGAACGCGGCAGTTGCCACCATCAAGACCAAGCGCACCATCCAGTTCGTGGATTGGTGCCCCACTGGCTTCAAGTGCGGCATCAACTACCAACCTCCAACGGTGGTGCCTGGTGGTGATTTGGCCAAGGTCATGCGTGCCTGCTGTATGATTTCCAACAGCACGGCCATTGCCGAAGTCTTCTCTCGCATTGACCACAAGTTCGATCTGATGTACAGCAAGATTCTTGTCGCACAACATGAGTCATCATAGAGTCAGCATGTTTGAGTGTAAGAGCGCGGATGGCAGAGATGAGTTGAGTGTATTGATTTGCTTTCTGTCGAGGAGTAACTTACAACAGAGATGAGATATCTGTAGATTGTTTGCACACTTCTGATCCTTGTGGTTGATCAGCTTCGATATGTTTCTCATCAAGTGATAAGTTATCCATCCTGTTAATCCGATTAAAACATGAGCAAGTAATTAACTTACTTGCTGAGTTCGTGGACTTGAATTGTTTAAACTTTTGGGAAGAGCATGTTGGTGAAAATGAAGCAACTCAGGCTTTTCGCTGGCCTAGCCACTTAAGGAGTGAGTTCATCAGGGAGCCTTCACTCAGCTGTTCAAATCATTGGCCTTGGACGGTCTTTGAAGCTGTGCTTATCATACAGTGGACCCGTGAGATTCAAGTTGCCACTTGAAGCCGAACAGCACATAGTTGCCGCAATGCTAGCTGACTGGGCGTGTTTGCTGAACGCATGCAAAGAGTTTTGGGATCTCACTAGCGTGTTTGCATGTTGGGATTGGGTCGGCTTCAATACTTTGGGTGCTTGTTCTCTTCTGCCGACTGAATCCGCATCGAAGGCGTGCTTTTGTCCACCACTACGTGGGGGAGGGCATGGAAGAGGGCGAGTTCTCCGAGGCTCGAGAAGACTTGGCCGCCCTGGAGAAGGAATCCTGGTCCGGTGGCATCGATTTTGTCTTTTTTCGGGTTTGTTCCTGGCCTGTTTCCCTTTGACGCTTTGGCTACGCGGGGCCTACGCCGTAATTTCGAAAATGGATTTCTCAGAAGAAAAGTAAGGACTACGAGGAGGTCGGCATCGAGACGGCCGAAGGGGAGGGCGAAGAGGAAGGCGCGAGCTTCTGGCTTGGGCGGTTCGGGCGGCTTGTGCGGGTTGGGTGTTTGTTTGCTTGTTTGTCTGTGTTTTTGGCAGGGAATTTGTACGACTGATGTGTGTGTGTGTGTGCGCGTGCTTGCGTTTTTGGTCGATTTTATTTTAAGTTGTCTCATGCTTGTTTTGTTCATGGACCGCACAGAAGGGGCTTGCGCCATCATTCATTTTGAAGGTGTCTTTTCGAAAGCATAATAGTTCCTTTACAAACAAACATGAGCAACAAAGTGGCGGCCCGCCCAACACGTCAGGCTATGGCGATGAGTTCTAGACCAGCGCGCCTTTGGCTGTTGAGTCCTGCTTCGCTCGCCCACAGTGGCGAGGGAAGGGCGGGATGAGTGTCCTCTGTGGCTGGTCTGCTGCTAGTGCTGTTGTCAAAAGGGTTATGTGCCAAAATCCGGGATTTCCGTTTATACCAAGGCGCAAAGGCTACCCCAAAAAGACGCACCCGGATGCTTGCGAAGCGACAAGACGACGAGCTCGCTCGTTCGCGACCAGCCGACAGTGACACGGTGGCCTTGCCATCCGGGAATCGATAGCACTCGATTCCCCCAAAATCGCACTGCGGGGGGGAAAACGTGCGGCGGGCTTCGTCCGGCGTTTCGCGGCGGTTCAAGTGTGCAGTAAGGCTGTGGTGAAGAACCTCCCAAGGACCCGACCCTCATTGCTTGGTGGTTCCCAGCCATCCCCTTAGCTTTTTAGGTTTTTAGTTGGTCAGCAAACAGTATTCACTTTTAGCCCGGAATCAGTCTGGGCAGCCCAGATTGAAATATGTTTCTTCACTGCTCTTGGCAATCTGTGTTTTTTGTTTCCTTCTTTTTTCTTCTTCTTTTCTTTCTGTTCATTTTTAGTGGGGGGCTGCAACAAATAAACAGCTTCTTGCTACCATGCCAAGGGTTGTGAAGGAGTTATGCCACCTGTTTTGCTTTTGCGAAGACTGGCCCCGGAATCTGAGGTGGCACTGGACGCCGCGAAGCTGGTGGAGCTCATTTGCCAGGCGCCGTTTTGGTCGAGCATGGGCGGGGGAAACCATTTCGGTCTTGGCTTCCAGGTGTTCCAAGTTGGCCGAGCTGATCACCCACTTAGAAGTTTTTATTTGACCATGAGTTTATCCCATTAGTTCAAGCATCCCTTGGTCACCCACTTAGAAGTTGATTTGACTATTGGTGGTATCCCATTTCCAGAATCCCTTCATTGGTTTGGGGCCCCGTGGTTTGGATCTGGGGGCCTGCAGCCCTGGTTCAATTGATACAATGGGGTAGTCTCGCGGCACCGAGCCACCGATTCGGCGCTCCAAACCAGCCTTTCGAGGGAACTGGACAAATCGAAGCCTGGGAAGCCAAGTGCGGGTACTCGCCCTTTTGAATACCCGCAGTAAGTCAACATAAGTCAACGAATCTCACTTGTCCAAAGCCGCTCTTTTGACCTTTTGGGTTACCCATTTTGGTCCATATGTAGTCAAGGCTCCAACAGCTTTAACCGTCAACCTTTTTCTCTCCAGGTCCTCTGGAGAAGTGAGCAATGAATTGACCCCCTGAGTTAAGCAGTTTCTTTTGATTTGTCACGTGGTTTATTGACCCCCGTGCCATTGATGTTGCTGGGTTTACTTTTGACCCTCACTTGAAAGCGGGGGCAGATGGAGGATGACGGTTCGTCTCTTGGGGAGCCCTTCGTTTGGATGTGTTCCTCTTCCCCTCATTTCATCTCTGGGGTTCGAATCTAAAGTCTCCAAATCCCGCGTCCAGACAAACCAATGTAGGGTAAGGTGACTTTTCAATGTCCAGTAGAAGATAGTAAATGCCCTCTTAGAGATCCCCCCGCTATGGACACTCACAGTCTATTTTGCAAACTCACCCTAAAACAGCAATACGCTAAATGAAGGAGGTTTACAAAATAGGCCCTAAGTGTCCACTCCCCCCCCCCCCTCAAAAAAAAAAGGACGCAAAAGTCTGTTGACCAAGCAGGCGTCCCCATATTGAACACCGTTCAGATCACAAATCTCACCTTTTGGGGCTAAAGTGAGCTTCTGTTGGGCGAAATGATCTTTCACAGGCTTGAACTATGGGGCCCCCGATAAAAGCGATGTTTCTGTCCTACACAGGACTTGAGTGGGACGCATGTGGTACGCTCATACGGATAAGCCCAAGGTGTGTGGAGAGGAGATTCTGCTGGAGGCCTTCGAGCTCACGCCCGAGGACCTGAGCTCGTGGCGCTTTCTGCGGGTTCCGGTTCCGGGAAACATGTCCAGCAGGACCAGGTTGCAAGGAGTTGACATGCGCTCGCTATTTTTTTCCTGCGAAACGAGGGCGACCCTCAAGTTTTCGTGTGTCTGTTTTTGTGGGAACGGCTTTTATCGACTGTGGTAGGTCGAAACCGGCGATCATCCTAGCTGGCGAGACGTTGCTGCTTTGTGTCCAGCCAGGCCCAAAGTGGTTGACCGGCCTTGGTTCCCTTTCAAATTGCACCCCCATACTTCTCAAGAGGTTGATGCCTAGCTTTGACTTATCTCGCTGGGCAGTGTCTAGAACTGCACAGCTTGAACTAAAAGAATCAAAAAGCTTGAGGTCACAGACCAGCGGCCAGTGAGCACAGACTGGGACCAACTGGCTAATGTGGAGTAATCAACCCTTGGGGAGTGTTCCGCTTTTAATGAGAATCCTCAACTTGTTTGGGTGACACCCTTATTAATAGGACGGGTTTATGAATCTGGGGTCAATATCAGTGTAATTAGAACGCCACAGGGGCTATCCTGGCTGCTTCAGGGAGTTGATTGTATGTCCAAGCAAAAAAGAGCTCAAGTTGTGGCTCAGTCTGCCAACCCTTTCGTGGAGCATCCACTTGAAGAGAGCCACCAACCGCACCCTCCTGAAAGTTGGTTGCATGCTGCGGACTCTCCAGGAGTCAGGTGCGCCAGAAACAGAATGTCACTGGAGGACGGGTCGGGCGGTGGGATGGAACCATGATGAACCATGAGCGGTCCGGTCAACATATCAGTTGTCTCCAGTGCGTTAGTCCGTAATTATGTGAGGGACACGGGGAAGGCACTCACTGAATTTCCCTTCCGCAAAAATCAGGGGGCTCACTAATTGTCCCATGTCCTTTACGGGAGCCGCATATGCTGCGGACTCCCCTAATACTGGATGTTTCCTCAATCATGATAGAGATTCCTATTTAAATCCGTGACCATGGCCCACATTTTAAAGGGGAGCTTTGCCCATGGCTCATGGTCGGTGCTTTGAAGACAACTAATAGATCTTTCAGGTACCCTCCTACAAGTGCTATGCAAGCGGGAAAGGTAACTGCCATGTCCCAGTCTTTTGTTCCCCAAGCGCTTGGTCCTGGTAGGGACTGCCAACCATTGACATTCCAAAAAAACACGACCAACAGCAAGCAACCGTCATCAACGAAACACAGCCCAAAAACAAGCAACCACTAAGAAAACAATCATCTTCAAGCCAGAGTCACATATGCATATGTACATAGGTACCATATTATACGAGAAGTAAACAGACAGCGAGACAATGGACTAATCACGTACATGTACCCTTGGTACGTGCTCAAACAGCACCCAACCAAACACAGTGCAAAGGCTCTTCAGCGCAAAGGGCGACACTCATAGCGCGAAGGCTTCGGCACGGAAGCCGTTATGTGTAGCGCAAGGGCCCTTCGGCGCGAATCTTCGGCGCGGAGGCCGGTATGTGTAGCGCAAGGGCTCTTCGGTGCGAAGGCCGGCGCGCCCCCCAAAAAAGAAAAGAACGCAACTTCTGACTTCCCTTGCATAAGCAGCAGGCGCGGGTTTGCGGGGGTGACATGTATATAATATATATGATTATATATGTACAAATACAAACTATACACACTATACACAACCCTCTTATTTTAAAGACAGGGGGTGCGACTAATCTGTATATACGTATTTACATATACGTACAGACCACACAAACGGGCGAGCACATGCCTAGGCTCTTCTTCGCTTCCGTAGCCTCAGCTCTGGACGATGAAATCGCCTACGGCGCCTACCAGGCGAAGACTTTTTTTCGGTTCGCTGGGGCTGGTGGGACGGGCGGGGGGGGGGGGGGGAAGGCTTTGAATGGGTTTCTGGGTTTGGCAGGCTTCTGGGCAATCAAAAAGGTACATACCTACAAACCCAGAGATTTGGGTCGGTTTCTGAATTGTTGAGTTTCTGCGTTGGGCATGTGTAGGTGTGTATTTTTTGGAGGACACCTTCGTGGGTAGATGAAGGTAGTCTTCTTGGTTTAAAGGGGAAACAGAAAGGAAAACCGATGCCATTTTGGCGGTCCGATTCCTGAGACACGCCCTTCAAATTTGTGTGGTGTTCCTTGTGTTTTCCTTAACCGACCGCAACAAAAAGGCAAAGCCATTTTTTCAGGCTCGCAGGCAGCGTTTGTTTCAGCGACTTTTTGAGGAAGAAGATCCAGTCACCCCCTTTTCTGCTGTTTCTTCACCGTTTGGTTGATGTGGCTGTGGATCAAAACCAATGGGATGGGGTAGGTGCACCACCCATTTTTGTCTATTTTAGTGGTTGGATTGGGATCCCCTGCTGAATGGCAAATTCGGCCCCCAGCGTTTTTTGGAGACGAGGAAGAATCAAATTAGAGGCTTACCGGGTGGTAACACAAGAAGCCGCCTGAAGGGGGACATGACATTTTGGGGCCTTGTTCTAAGGCAATTCACCGGCACAAGCAAACACCTCGAGAGGTCCGACAAAAAGGACTGAGGGGACTGATGCCGCAACGGCAAGGCAGCAGCTCTGCAAAAATAGGGGAGAACAATCTCCACGGGTAATTAAGATGGAATGGAGAGAGAGAAGGAAGCAGAAAGAAGGCCTGAAGAGCATCCACGGCAAAGAGGCTCTAAGACAGCAAACTGCAAACGGCTCCTATCTGCAAGCAGAGACGATTGCCGAGCAAAGTCAAGAAGTCAAGGACCAAGCAATGCACGAAGTTAAGATGCTCCAAGTAAGACAAGTGAAATGCGAAGAAGCCTGAAGGGAAGCAGGAGCAGGCGAAAAGGTAGCAAGACAAAGCAATTTCACGAAGGAAAGCGCGAAAAGCCGAGGCAGACGGCTGTGGGAGGCACGAGAGTAGAAGCATGCAGGAAGTGAACGACAAACGCTATATCCCTCTCTCCACCCCCCAACAGACAACGCGGGAGAAGCGGCAACAGTTCCACGGCGGCGAGACAGCCGCCCCTGTCCCACGAAAACCACGACCCACTTTGCCCGTGTCTGTTGTGGGCTCCGCATACTTTCGACTGTGGCTTTGCACTTGAGGCGGTGCGGCGAGCAGTGGCGGAATGCGGGGAGACGCTGTGCTGAGCAGAAAATGAGCGGACCACAGCGCGAAGGGCAGATGTAAAGACAGGGTCATTGGACACCTGCCCAATATTTTCCTTCAGAATCCTTCCTGAGTTGGCAAAGTGACTGAACATGTTCGCAGTTTCGTCATCATGTTAAGGCCCAACAAGCTTAGACTCTTGCCAGCCAGTGAGGTCAGGAATAAGTGTGACTTAGACTCCTAGGTTGCTCACGAGCCAGATCCACCAGATGATCAAAACCGAGAGGTACGGTGGA
Source organism: Effrenium voratum (assembly GCA_963377175.1). Taxonomy (NCBI): domain Eukaryota; class Dinophyceae; order Suessiales; family Symbiodiniaceae; genus Effrenium; species Effrenium voratum. Next base: position 425,736 of record CAUJNA010000113.1, read on the forward strand.
TTCCCCAACTATTGCAGGCAGGGAACAAGGGAAGCCCCAAATCTGCCGTCATTTTCCATGGTTTTGTGGTTGGGCGTGGTTGAACTACTTGTAATAGTGAGTTGGCATCCACCGGTGGATGCCCTAAATATTGCAAGTAGGGAACAAAGGACACCCTGTTAATTCAACGGCGGTTTGTGGTTGGTTTACTTGCAATGTTGAGTTTTTCGCCAGGGTGTTTGGAGCAGCCCCATGATGTCAGGATCCATGTCCTGTTTGTAGTCGCGTTTCGTTTCGGGTCAGTGGTTACCCAGCGAACCCTGCTTGACTATGCGTTTGACATCGCCTTTCTGCAACAGCCACTTGCGTGGCTGGCTACTGCAGGAAGTCTGCAAAGAAGGGAGCTGGCAAGCAACATACTTGGACCTGAGCCTGTATCGCGCTGTTGAATGGTGAAAGCGTCGCTTATTTGCCATCTAAAAATAAACGGTGATCACTTACAAAAAGTGGTTGCCAAGATGGGAAAGCCAAAAGGTCAAAAGATCGCTGCTATGATCATGACTTTCGCATTTAGGGTACCCCACAACTCCATTGAAATTGTTTAGGGGTTAGGCCGTTCTATTGTAGAACATAAACAGCCCTGAGTCTGGTTTGTATGATACGGGTATGAAGTCTAATATGGAGGCTCCTCAAAGTGCTGGGCATGCATCCCGCCGAAATCGTATGTCGGGCCCCAAACTACAAAATCATGGCCGATATTGGGTATGTCTCAAGATAGGAATCCCCGCAAAACGGCTTCGGGTTTTCCTTTCAGCTTCCCTGTCAAGGGTACGGCACACCCCAAAAAAGTATCAAGATGACTCTAGGGTTAAGCCCTGGAAGGCAATCCCCGAAACAAAAAACGGTACAAAGTTGAACATCAAGTCCCATACAAAAGCTCCTTACCTTGATTGGAATGGAGAACTGACCATTGCGGACGTGCTGGGAGATGCTTGACTCATGCGAGATGCATTCCTGACGCCGGCTCCAGGTACAGACATGTTGACACCTTGTCGATCATCAACGTGCCGGAGATGGAGAACTTCATCGGGTACTGGCCCCTTTGGCACCAAAAGAGAAAGAATTCCAGGAAGGTTTTGCACTTGGGGATCCACTTTTGTTTTGATATTTTTGGGATGGTAACATGTCCAGTTTGGGGAAAAGGAAGTAGCAGCTAAGTAGCAGGACAACCCATGAAGGGAATTATCTTTGGGACACCCGCGGCCGCCTTTGTAGTTCTTTACATTGGTTTGGGTTGGCTATTTTAATACCAGGTTTTGATTGTGACTCAACTGGGTTTTTGAAAATCCTCGGAGGCCTGCCCAGAGTCGTCCCCCATGACTTTGCACATGGCCGTTTTTTGGCATAAATCTCAATGCCCGAAGCCGACCTTTTGGCTAACCTGTTGGTTTCTCTGAGCTGGTTCATGTAGTCAAGGTGCCACATGGTTGACGACCTTGTATTTCTGAGTCCTTTGAGGGGGAAATCCTTACGTAGATTCGTAGATAATGTGCACCATGTCCCCAAGATTCAATCCTAATAGGCCGCACCCTATGTTGACCCTCATGATTTGTCGCCCCTTACACATAAACGTCTCTCTCTCTCTCTGTGTGTGTGTCCCGAAATTCCCTGAAAATAGAAAAGTCCTCACCAAATTGAGATCTGGGCAGCAATTGGTTTGGCTTCCTGGGCTTCTTTGAGGAAGATCGAGTTTCTCCCCAGATGTTTTAAGAACCACAACAGTGTAAACCTCTGGGCCAAGCCTGGACTCGGGGCTCGGCCTTGGAAGGGTCATAGTATACATATATAATATGGATAGATAGACGTATAGATAGATCAATGTGCATATATATATATATATATACACATAATTTCTCGTTCCTTTCGAAACATCACCTCTTTGGGTCCTGTCCCTGGCAGGTTTGGGCGGGCGGACAGCCCTGAACATTATTTGATTCCTGGATTTCCTGATTGGGTGTGTATCAAAATTGGCAGGAGTCCCCCCCCAAAAAAAGCAAACTAGAAGAAGCGTGTTGTACTTCTGCCGGTTTCCCTTCATACAAACCTCAAGTAGCTTTCCCTCAGGAATGGCGTTTTGCTGGAGAATGCGATGCAGCGCACCGGCTTTATGTACGGCTACTACTTGGAGGACGTTTTCAAACGTCGGTCCGAAGTCAATGGGAGAACTCACTTGCCTGGTTAGAGCGAATCGACCTGATCTGACCAAAATCGGTTTACCAATTTCCGGTTTCCACTTGTAGTAAAGGTCCCAAAAGGTCATTGCGTCCTTGGGGCATGTCACTCCCCTTTTCATGGGAATCTGGATCACTTTTGTGGGGCCCGACACCCGCACGAATATGACGGGTTAACGAATCGGGGGTCGACATTATCCCTGACCTCTGTTCTGGAAACTCCAGATAGTTTGCCGAAGTTTTTCTTCTGATTCAATTTCCTGATTGTTGCGACGTAGCTGTCTTCTAGTCGTTTCCCGTTTGTTTCCTGATTGGAATAGAGCTTCAAGCACCAAAGCCCAAAGATGGCCCACTCAATCGCTTTCTCCCAGCTGAGACCCCCAAACTTGTCAGCATACACCGCCTTGAATTCGCGCATATCTTTCTTGCTGGCTCTCAGCAGACAATGAGGGAATGACCCACTTAAACCATCCCCCATGAGGGTTTCCTGCAAGGGAATCCCTAGGTTCATTCAAAGTTGTTCTCCAAATACCTTCAATGGACGTAGACACGAGTCAGGCCTTGTGAAGACACTGGCACCATAGATCACGCAAGACAATGTTTCACCAGGCAACCAGGCGCCATCCCCAGCTTAGGTTGAAGAGGGCAGAATTCAGCACACGGCAAATGTGCATGAAGTCTGTTCAAGGCGCAGGTGTTGGCTGAGGGATATCCATTCCGCTCTTGAAGACCCCACTTTAGGGATCCCGCGAATATATGTTGTTCGTTTTTTTTCTTCCCCGGAGGTCTGGGCTCCATGGTTTGACAGGGCACCCTTCACTTTGTTCAGATGGTTCAGATTGCATTGCTGCAGACGGTTGGATGGCAGGACAAAAACTACGACGAGGGTACTCGTGCAATTATGGAGGCACACTGGGCCAACAGGAAGGAAGGGACGGAGGAGCATGGGGAGGGAAGTGAGGCCGGAAATTTGCGGATATGGGCTTGGCCACTTGCAATCGAATTTGTTTTTTTTGCTTCGTTGCTCACGTTGAGTGAAGTTATGAGTTGGCCGAATGTGATTCTTTGTTCCCAGTGTCAATCTTGCATGATTCAGGGCCGCCAGAGCCCCCTTGTCAATTGGGGGGTGTATCCAGGCGGACATCACTCGGAACTCTGGAAGTGTTTTATGCCCCAACTGTGGATTCCGCCAAATGTTGCACTCTTTTAGCCCTCTTTTAGCTCTCGTTTAGCATCGGGGGGCTCCGCAGGCGGGGCATCAAGAACACGCCAGCGAAACTAGCCTTCACGTTCGTTTTGGGACCCGAAGGCTTCGCAGTTGGTTGTCCACGGTTTACAGGAAGGCCCCCCCCCCGGAAACTCGCTCTCTTTTTTTCTCGGGTTTGGCCTTCGAGCATTTGACTTTTGGAGGACTCACATGTTGTGACCCAGCAGCCGCCAAGTAGATACCAAAAAGGACACCTAATTTGACAAATCCCCGTATATGTGTGCGCGTGTGTGTTCGTGGACTTACATAACGGGAAACTAGGAGGACAACGCACCATTTTCACAGGTCCCTTAAGAAAGACATACCTATATAAATGGAGGAGCCCAGGACAAACGGTGAACTGCCAGAAAACTGATCTGCAGGGGATCTACGAGCCGGCCCAAGAGCCACTTGGCAGCACACAAGGCAAAAACACGCCTTTTCGTGGGGCAAACTCCAGGACCCCAAGACCTCGCATTATGAACAGCTGAAGTGGTTGCTCAATGGTCAGTGCCCTTTCCGTGGCGATTGTTTGTTGGCACTTGGCAGGCTTTTTTTGAAGACCACCTTCCCAAAAGCCGCTGACCACCTACGAGCTTTCACTGAAGCCTCCAACCTGCCGACAGCTCAGCCGAGGATGGTGGGTGAGATCGCCGAGCCCCTGAAAGACGACCAAGAACTAGCGCGAGTCAATAGGACCGACTGAGCGTCTTTTGTTGGGGTTTCCTTTCAATATCATTCCCGAAAAAAGGCGATCTGTTTTCCGCCAGGGCCCTTTAGAGTTCTGCTTTCCCCCAAATCCGAGGTGTGGCAGAAAATGTGGAAGTGCCCATTTCATTCTTTGGATCCAGCGATTGCTTCAAGGCCACTAGTTCCTCTTGAAACGATGAAGTTTGAGCCCCAAACACTTGAGACTCCCAATTGGGGGGAGCATTTTATATGGGGAACACGGGGTTCTCCATAGAAGGGCCCTTAGGGTACTTACATGTACGTGCAAGGAGGTAATCATCAGTTGGCTGCTCTTTAATGTGACCTTTGCCGTGCGACCTGTTTGCAAGAAATGTTTTCTCAATTGCTAGCAAACAGTCAAAGCTACTACAAAGGCTCAAAGACCAGAGGCGAGTCACAGGGGCCTTTTGGGTGGCCCTCTTCCTGTGCGCGGCCCGGCGGAGTTTTGTCTTGGGGGGGTGTCCCTTCTGGGGATCCCGATGCGAGGGCGGATTGGAACCTCAGGGAGCTGAGAAGATGCCCCGCCCACACTTGGAAACTGCATACCTTTTGCAACACCCACAAAGCAAACGTGCTGTTGCTGTTGTGGTGGCGGTTGCTGCTCATGATGATTCGGATGATGCCGATGACGATGGCGACGATGACGACGATGACGATGACGATGATGATGATGATGATGGTGGTGATGATCTTCTTCTTCTTCTTGTTCTTCTTCTTCTTCTTCTGTTTCTTGTTCTTCTTCTTTTTGTTCTGTTTCTTCTTTTTCCTTCTTGTCGTACGTTTTTCTTCTTTTCTTCTTCTTGTCGTACGGGTGAGCGTCCTCGTGATCGCTGCAGGATCGCGGAGGCTTGCGGCCTGGAGTGCATCGGCTGGACCTTCACCTCCCTTCCGCTGGAGCGAGTTGACCGCGGGGGAAACGAGCGGCTGACACAGGGCCCAGGTGGTCTTGGTGCTCTTTCGAGATGTTAAAGGCGAAACCAAAGGCAGCCCACGAGTTGCCTTTTGCATGCCGAGTATGGATCTTTAGGGTAAATGGACAAACTCACTTGTGGTCTTTTATTCGCTTGGGGAGGGCATGGGGGGGCGCTAGGCAAGCTTTCCACACACCAAGGAGCCACCCAATTTTCCCGTGGTCGGAGCGGCATGTACTTAGCCCAAGTCTACGAACCCCTTTTTCTGGTACCATCTATGCCACGGTCAAAACTCCTTATGTGACTGTGTGTGTGTTGTGGTGATGGATCCCTTCAACTTAATAGGAACCAACCCCAAAAGGTGGTGTTCGTTGTTGAAAGGCAACTCCGTTCGATAGGTGAAGCCTATCGCTTCTTTTTAGGAGAGCTCATGTTGATCGCGGCTGGGATGATTTTTTTCCCCACGGGCTCAAGACTCGCGGCCCAGCCTTCCATGAAGAAGTGGTTCAGGCCCTTGAAACAATCCATGGATCGAGCCGGGTGTCGCTGTTGAGCGCTTTTGCTGGTTTCTGCCGGGGAAGAAAAACATGGCGACATGTTCACATCCAGCCTTTGATCGTTGTGTTCGCTGATGTGGCTATTGGCTATGGCTCAAAAAGAAGGGGTACCCAAAATTGCACATTGGTATATGGAAACAACGACAGCAACCCAGCCAGTGGGAATCCCTGCCTCAGAGCTGGACTTCAGTCATTTTTTGGGTCTCGACCGCTTTAGTGGGAAACAACAAGTTTGTTTCTTTTTCTGGCTAATCCACAAGAACACGGAAGTGAGATGAAGTAATATAGCTCCCTCCTGCAAAACACAAAGCATGTGGAAGAAGACACCACCCTTCCAAAACTAACATGGACCTGCGAAGTTCGCCTCAAGCGGAATCTGAGCAGCTTTTGCTGCGCTGGGTTGCCCTTTTTTTCTGCAGAGAAGGGCTTAAGTAAAGCCCCAGAACCCGGGGGAGTCGTGTGAAGGAAACTTCCCTACAAACTTACATGAAACCCAGAAAAGGGGTCCCCCCCAAAAAAGGAGATTCCTACAATTGGTGGATGTTTGGGTTCCATGCTAAACTGTAGTGTGTCGGTCGAAAGAAAACAAACATGCCTTTTGGTCGCTTGAAGTTTTATTGTCTTTCGATGGATATTCTGTGCATTTGAAAATCAGCAGTCCCAAAATAGTTCCCTTGGCCAGCTTCCTCTTCGTTTTTTGAGGTTCGAGGGGTTTGATCGGCGGCTAACTCACAAACTGGCTCAGGAGGATGACCTTCTGCTGTCCCCGGAGGAAATCGTGCGGATCGCCAGGCTGGATCCATCCAGCCAGATTCCGGATCTGGGTGGATGGAGTTGGTGGGTTTTTGAGGGTGCCCTTTCAGGGATGAAGGGAAACCAAAAGGGGGTTGTCGTACTTTGCAAAGGGAGCAAGCACTTGGAGGGGGCCCAACGCGATTTGACACTCAGCCATTCATGGGTGACATGACCAAGAAACTCGGCCGCAGGTGAAAAGCTCCTCATTTTGGCACCTTCCTGAATGGGTGCAGCCTACTACAGTAGCGACCCTCTTTGGGGCGGCAAGTGTGTCAGGGCTCATGTAAGCAGCATCCACCATTCTCAAGTATAGCACCAAATCATCTGAAACTGAGGGTTTACTCACCCAAAATGCAGATTTCAGTTCGGGACATGCATATTGCTTGGCGGGCCCTGAAGATCCTGCAGTTTCGTTTATTCATGCCGCTTACACCCGGAGGGACCTCAAACAAAAGGCATTTTGAGGGACCCAGCGTCGCCGAGCCGCCCCTCCGCCAGGCTGCAGAACGAGCACTCGACCGACGCGCATTTCACCAAGCGGGGGCCCAGAGCGCGAAATCTGAGGTTGGGAGGACCCAATCCAAGCATTGGGGTTCCCCTCCAGGCTACTTGGGAGTATCCCCAAACTTCCATTTGCTTAAGAATATTGATTATGATGATTATTATTAGTATTTTCCTTGTTGGTTTTAAGGGGACTCTCTCGCTACTGGAAATCTTATTTTTTTTGGTGCAGAGGACTTAGGCAATTGGAGGCAAATTGAATTCTGGATGGCCTGCTTGAGAGGCGCTGTGCAGTTAAAGGGCGGTGAAGCTGGATGCGATGGCATTCTTGTCGGTTCACTAGAGCGCTGGGGAAATCTGGTTAGCGCGAGTGGGCGCTTAATTCGAAGCATGCCCCACAGAGCTCCCTTTCGCGGGCCAACGTGGAGCCTGTCTTTGTGAGTTTCCCTCCGGCAACCACGCCTTCATCGCAACTCCGACGCCCCACTGCTGACTTCGTGACCGGGGACTCGTTTCTCCCCCGCCTTTGTGGACGGTTGAATATGGCGTAGTCAGAAAGTGAGAGGCTTCCATCCTGCCGCGTGTTTGCGACAAGATGACAGAACCAACATTGAACATCCCTCACAGGACACTTGTATTTTATTTATCTCTCTCTCTTTTTCTCTTTCTCTCTCTCTCTCTCTTACTCTCTGTCTCCCCCCTTTTTAGTTTCGTCCTCTATCTTTTTCGCTTTCTCGTTGACTTCTTCTTTTTGCTTGCTCTTTCTCTTACTCTCTCTCCCTCTCTCTCTCTCTGCGTGTTTGCGCGTTGGCTTTGAGGCCCTACAGGCCGTTTGGGCTTAGTCTTACAGATTTCTCGGGCAGGTTCCCCCGTTGCCACCGCTCTGCGAATCCCGTTGCCCAGCTTTCACAGTCGGATCTCGGCCTCGGCGCCATGGCGATCCGGGCCAGGGATTGCGAGACGGGGTTTCACTTCAGAGCCTTGAAGTTTTTACCAGGACTGGGGGGCCAGACCCATAAGGTAAACCACAAGCAGGTGATCAGGTTGACCAGTGGACCAGCTGATCAATTGCCGACCCGGGTCTTGAAAGGCACGCTAGATGTTTTGGTTTCACCAGGTGTGACTGCAACGCATTGCATGCTAACCAGTTGTTGGCATGTCTCACCCAGGGGTCCCATACACAAAATGAGGGTATATCATATACATGAGTCGGCTCAACAATATCGTCATTTACTTTGTGTAGGAGTGTTTCATGCACATGTATTGTTTTCTCGAAAAAGAACAACAAGAGGATACGGGCCGTCCCAAAAAACGATACCCCAAAACCTGAGAAACACCTGGCAAACAATACTGGACGTCCTAGCGTCGGAATGAATACACGCCAGACAAGTAATTTTGACGCTGACATATATATATATATATATACACATAATATATAGACACGGGTCTATTTTGCAAATACCCTCTGTAGAGTATTTGGTTTTTAGGCTTTGAGTTTGCCTTTCCTTATAGACTCTTTTTCTGTCCACACCACGGGCTTGCATATTTCCTCCCCCCCCCTCCCCCCCACTCCGTGGCTCAATGCGCAGGTATGTCTTATCCAAGTTTGTGACCTGCGCCGTCCGCCAGGGGCTCGAGCCATGTGTGGGTTCCTTTGTGAGGGTTTTGTTTTTTGAGGCAACCCTCCGGAATCCAAGGGAAAACCAAGGGGAAAACCAAGATGAAACCAAGGAGAAAAAAGAAAGAAAGGGAAAAAACGCCGAGGGAAAAAACGACCAAGGGAAACCCTGTTAGTTTGTTTGGAGGAAACCCTCTGGTTTTACCCTAGAAGGGTCAGGGTCTTAGGGAAAACCCAAGGGAAGCCCCTCCATCCAAGCTTCGCAATCCCGGACGCCGGGTCAATCGACTTGCGGTTTGAGCTCAGCGACACCTGGGTTCAACTAGTCATGGCAATCCCTACAGATAACACGAGAGCTATCGGCTAAAGCAAAGTGTACAAGATCGAACGACCACCGAAGCTTCCCCGCCAAAAGTTGTCCATTGTGGTTTCTCTACATTGCACCACCAATTGAAGGAGGGGTGTCCACATTCGCGGTTCTCTACATTACCACCAAACAACAAAAAAACTCAAAGCAACTTTGCCAAAGATCGCGTGGCTATTCAATATAGTATGAAATGGTTGGCGCCTGTGGTGGCCATCATTTACGGATTTATGTCCGCCAACGATTTGTTAGTTTTGTTCCATCCATTAAAGTTCACAGCATGGCAGCAACAACACGGTTACGGTCCAGTTCCAATCATATGGTTTCTCCGTGAAAAGGACATGGGGAGATGGGTGTGTCGTTTTTGTGCTGGTACCCTTTTGATGGCGTCAAAGGCGGAGTCAACGGCGGTTCAAGTTGCTTTTTGCATGCCAAGTATTGACTGGCAGAAGATATTTAGTTTGAGAAGGACATGGGCCCATGTATGTCATTGTGTCCATTTCCCCCAAAGGCCTTAGGGCCTGATTTGTCGGGTCTGATTTTTGGGGAAGGAGAGGCAACGAAGTCGCCGCGACGACTTTGTTCGATTCGATTTTGAGGTCCGGACACTTCGAACGGAGGAGCGCCCAGCATCAATCCCTTCATGGTGCGGGGCCCAAGTTGCACATCCACGCTTTAACCGGGCGAACTGGTCAGTCCGGAAAACACAGCAAGTATCAGTTGGAAGTATAGCAGACACATTTGGAAGGTCCAAAGAAGAGAACAGCTGTTCTGGAAGGTTTGTACCAAACAGCTGGAACGTGCTATTTTGGAGGTTGTTACGGCATATGTTCCCTTTTGGATCCGTTCCAGAAGCGTTGAAAGGACCAACATAGCACCGAGAACTTAAACAAGTGGTATACTTTTGACATGTACCCAGATTGTATTTTTTGGGAAGGATGACACCATCTGCCGTTTTAAGGTTGCCAGTTGAATTGTGTGGATGGAAATGCAATGACGTGTGTTTTGGGCAAGCCAAAAGAGGTCCAAAGGATATGACGGACAGAAAGGGCAACCTCTCAATAAACCCGGAGATTGGATTGACTACGTTTCAGCCGTTGAGCCTGCTAAACGGGGACCTTGGCACGTTCCTTTCGCCCTTGTAAGAGTTGCCGGACCGTTGCTGGAGGGGGCGTGAAGCCAAGAAAAGGGGAGCATCACACGCGCGTGTGGGGGGGTCAAAGGGTTTCTTGGCTTACCAACTACAGTCCCAGCGTTAACTGGGCTCCAGTTGTTAGGATGTTTCTATTGTCACGATTAATTACTGGTGACCAGGCATACGAATCTGCGGTGGGCTTCAGTGAAACAGAATTTTGTGTTTTGGAAGAGTCGCCGACAAATGATTCATTCAAAAGACCGGTGCAGTTCGCGCTTTCCTGCACAAGTTTTGTTCGCGCAAGTCACAGGAGGCAACCCAAGGATGGTTGTTCCTTCAGCAAAAGCTGGATGGACTTGGGCTGGTGATATTGCAGATCAGGTTGACTTTTCGAAAGCCTCAGAAAGAAGGAAAGACCACAGGTCCCAAAATTCCGTCATAGTCATCCTATTTACAGGCAATTGTGCCATGTACTTTCACGCTGCTGTACCTGAAAACCAAACACACATCTCCTATTTTGAGACACAGCCAAATGGATTCCTGTTGTTTTCCTTTAAAACCAGCCTCAAAAATGGGGGACTGGTGTCAAAGGGAGAGGTGTTTCTTTGGGATTCCTTTTTGAACCAGATTCTTCTGGTTTTGGTCTCCTGTTGAAACCACCCCAAAAAGGAACCAAGAACCCCCCCCCTCATTTTGAGAGGTTCTCAGGTGTGTCTCTCTTTTAAAGGCGGGTTCCCCTCGGTACCTTTAAAGGGACACCACAAGAAACCCGCCACTTTGGGCGCCGAAGCCCCCTGCACCACCCCCCCGCTCCCAGCCGCTCGCGCACGCGAAGGTCTCGGAGCAGGCCTGCGCCATGCTGCGGGACGGGATCCTCAGCACCTCCCCCGCGGAGCGGCGCTGCTGCCTGGTGCGCGAGGTGCGCGGCAGCGACGATGCTACCCGACGGCGGGCGAAAAACGGCAACAAACGGCCCGTTTTCCAAGTTTGCGGTTGGGGGGTGGTTTCAACTCATTTCTCCATTTGGATGTCAGACCCACCCAAGTCACACAAGGGGTTCAAACTGCCGTTAAATCAAAGGGGCTTGATACAATCATGCAGAATGATTTACCTCAACAGTTTTATCATCAACCAGTCTTTTTGCCGGGGTTGAATCCTAGGGTCCACTTTGTGGGTTTGGACCGTTTCAGTAAACCAAAGGTTTGGTGACCTGTTTTGGGGCCATGCACTCGATCAGAGGTGAGGTTTGAGGTTTCCCTTGGCTCGCCTCTAGCCCCAACATGGGTCAAAACAGGCACCCTCAATTCCATCCATCCCTTCTCACAAAAAGGTACCCGCAAACAAAGACACACCCATATGGGCGTGATTTTTCATGGGTCCTGGACCGTTTGGTAGACCTTAAAGTGGTACGTAGCCTCAATCAGTTTGGTCCATTCTCTGAATGTCCATGGATGTTCCAACTGTGTCATGTGCAGCTTCTCCCCTACAAATTTACACGGGATCTTCCAATTCCTCCAAACATGGCTGTTTTTTTGTGGGGTTCCTTCCAAGCGCACTAAAGATGGATGGAGCTTCCAGGCCAACAAGGATGAGCTGATCCCAGACTTCGTGGTTGAAGGCGGGTGCAACGACCTGTCCACGTTGCCGTGGGACCTGACTGAGGGGTCCTGGTTTGGACTATGTTACTTCAAAAGGGACCCTCTGGTGGGTTCATGTTGGTGGATAGGAGGGTATGTGTTCAAGTCATTTCACTTGTTGAGGCTCATCAAGTATGGAATCAAACGAATTATTTTGAGCGGGCAACAGCTCCCTGTCACAGATTCTTCCACCTTGAGAGATGTTTGCAACGTCTAGCCTTTTGTGCAACGCTTGTCGCGTTGGAACAAGACTCCACCACCAGAACCTCCAAAAGTGGAGACCGAATGATGGCCATTGTCACATAGCAAAGGAGCAAAAGCGAAGGTTTCCACGCACAAGCCAGAGATCAGACCATACAAGGAGGCGATGTCGTGTTTGCCCGACTCGCGAGAAACAACATCGTCGTTTCCTGAGGATACTTTGGAAGTATGAGAGTTATACTATGTGGAGCTTCCTTGGTGACGCAGAAGCTGGTGCGAAAGCCGATCAAACGATCATGGCCAACTGCTTTCGGGCCAGACTAGTTGTTTGCTTCGGATGAATTTGTATGACGCGCATGATAGACTTAGACCCAGATACAGAAAGACTGACAGCGGGGCACACTGACTGACTGACTGATGACTGGCTGACAGACTGACTGACTGGCTGGCTGGCTGGCAGGCGGGCAGGCAGGCAGGCATACATACATAGATGCAGTACATCACATGGCATTGCATTGCATTACAATCCCTTGGCGTGCGTTGCATTGCACTACAGTACATTGCTTTGCATTGCATCAGGGTACACTGCTTTGCCTTCCAGTGCATGGCATTGCATACACACATATACATGTACAGGCACTTTGCAGTCCATGCATTCCACTGTTTAGTAGGCCATCCACCGTCAGATAGGTAACGATTGTGAAAGCTTCCCTTGGGGGCTCTGCTTGGACGCCATGCCTCAGCCTCGCATGGGGCGGTTCCACATGCCCCATATCAACAAAAACCTGCCGCCACAGGGGGGAAGGTCATGAACAGTCCCTTGGCCTTAAGAGTCCTTGATCTTCCATTTGCTTAAGAGTTTGTGGTATTTCCCCCCCTGTTTGATTTAGAGGCCATTTGTCACTTGGACATATGTTCACTTTTTGCCAGGGCACGAAGAAGCAAACGGAGGTGAGGGCTTCCTGCCGTCCCTGCCGGGTTTCTGGAGCTGTTGCTCTGGTCCATGGCTCCGAGACACAGGTAAACCTGTGGCTCTGTGGACGAAATCCATTTCGCAGCACGTAAGCCTTGGCTTCTGATGATTGCCCGGTAAATACCAACAAACCACAGGAAGGGTTTCCCCTGTAAATACCAACAAACCCCTGTAAATACCACCAAACAAGGGTTCCCATCTGTTTCAAAGTGGTGCAAAATGGATTCTATCCATCCACAGTATGGCTCAGATTCGACCGTGCGGACGCCAGGTAGATCAGACAAGAAGATAGCCACCGACTTCTTCGTGGTGCGCGTCAATGACACGGCGCCCAAGAAGGCGGTTGGCAGACAGACGGGTTTCGGGGGGCTCGACCCCTCCGGTAGAATGTGGGTGTCTCTTTTTGGGGAACCGCTTTTTGGTTGGTTTTAAAGGGGAATCAAACAGAAGGCGGAAGGTTCCCTAAAAAAGACACATCCATGTTCATGTTGGCCCTGGATTACGCATGGTGGATTTATAAGGGAGGTGCTTAAGTCGGAGATACTCAACAGGGCGGCTTATCTATGCCTCACTTGCTGAGACCCCTGGACTTTAGTCACTTTTTGGGTTTGGACCATTTCAGTGGCAAACAACAGTTTGGTTCCAACACGTTCCATGTTTTTTCGGCCCATCCACTCAGGAAGTGAGACGCTCGGTTACCCCAACAGGTCAAGGATAGGTCCCAGTTGCCATGGCCTTGGGGGATCCTCGGAAGACGTGGCGGGGTGGCCTCTTTTAGCGGCGACTAGTCCTACTTGGATGGCCCCAGAGATTAGTAGCAGGTACCGAGCCCCCTGAATGATCTAAAGTAGAGTGCTGGCTCATGTCCAGTTCAGATGCCAGTTTCACTGCCTGAAACTGCCCTAAATAATACCAAACAAGTGAATTGTTTCGCCCACTGACCAACAGGCAACATAGGCTATACAAGGACCCGGAGATGTCATCCAAGTACATCAGCATATATAGGTGCTTCTTCCGCAAAGGGGCCCTGAAATTCAGTTTGGGGACTGCCTTTATTTCGGTTTTCAGCTTCAGGCAGCCAACAGTAGACGGGTGCCTAGTTTTGCCTTCCAAGCTTCCGCTTCATGCTATCCGCAGTACTCACGGCTCGTCCGACCAGCTATAAGGGCTGAGAACGACACTCAGGAACCTGGCGCATCTAGCTCACTGATGATATTTGTTTTGGGTTGAACAAGGAGGTTGCCACACTTCATATAAACTGCGACTCGGTTTTTCTAATGCCCCCCTATGCAAAAGCAATACATTTGTTGTTGCGGGTTAGTGGGAAAATGTACAATTCCCCAAAAAGGTCAAAGATCCAACCAAATAGCACTCAAGATAAGGAACATGTAGCAAACTACGTAAATTGGAAAGGCAGCAGGTGAAAGCATTTTTGACCACAACAAGGGATGGTCCAATCATGTTGACCCGGATTCGCCCGGTGGATTATTGGGTGATGTTTCCTCCAAAGTGAAAGATATCCCGATGTAGAATGCCCCCCGGGACGCACAACTCCCAGGGCTTTCTCCCGGGTTCCCATTTCCTCAATCCTGGGGCACCTGTTCGCCCCGGAAATCGAGCTGCACCCTGACCAGCACCAGCGCATGTTCACGCACGCGGAGTTTCCTCGAGAAAACCGACCCACGCCCCTCGCTTGCACGATGTCGCGTGGATGTGAGTGACCAGTGCTGTTGCTGGAGTATATCCGCTCAACCCAGATTATCCCTGCGAAGCTTACCGTGTACTGAGAAAGTCTTTCTGAAACTCATGTGACGCGTTTGATTGAGTTGCAAGCCGCGGGGATGATCTCCTATAGCGAGTGCATCCCAGTTGCTGTAAGAGGTCACCAGACATGTTCCGTGTTCTTTGTGTTGTTGCGTTTTGTTTGTTCCCGCCTACACTGGCGGAGTCACTGGGCGAGGCATTCATGTCAGATGCCGGAGTGCACCACAGTCTTAAGCTTCCACTGCTGCTCCCCCAGGACAAATTGGGATATTATGGAACCCTTGTATAGTGGCTACATAGTGGTTGTGTACCGATTGTTCCTTAGGCGTAGAGGTTTTTTGGGGTAGTGGACACCCTCTTAGAACAGTGACCCCAAGTTTGAGACAACCTCAGATTGGCAATGCGCGGTGCCTCACTTACACCTGGCGAGATCGCTTTTGGCTCCCTTTTGGAAGATCTGGCAACTGGTCTGTTTTCACAGATCCTCAAGTTTGCAGGATCTGCACACTCAAGCCAGACCGAAGAACTTGTTTCGGGGGATTAGGGGAGACGCTTGGAACATGGTCTCCGGTTGCCTGTGTCGATGCATTCCTGACGCAGTTGCTACGTGGTCTGGGAGTTCGCGAGGTGGTGAGCAACCCGCTGATTACAAGTTGCCCCCCCTGCAAAGCCTTACAACCCAGCCTCATGGCGGATTCCCTAAATATTGCAAGTAAGGGAACAATGACCCCCCGGTAATGTAATTACCCCAACTGTCCATTGTTTTGTGACTGGTGGAGTTGATTTGCCCGCAATATTCAGGGCATCCACCGTAAGCCCTGGTCGCTATCCAAGCCGTGTGTTTGTTTGGCCTCGGCCTTGAGCCGCCGGATTGGGTCCGAGGCACCCACAGAGACGGGAAGACCTGAAGAAGGACTGCGGTTGTGGTTTGGCAAGTCTTGCACCAGTGGGTGCCAAGACGGGAAGGTGCTTGTGGTCTCAATTTGTCGGTGTTGTGCTTCTGGTTTGTTGCTGCCTATTCCTTTTCCTGATTGGGATGAGCAAGCATGCCCACCTGCTGGTTTTTCTTTGAAGGGACGAGCCCCTTGTGAATGAGAGTCTGCCCATTTTCTAGAGAGCTCACCGGTTCGGGGGTAAAGCGAGCTCACCGTGATACTTTGTCGCTTTGGAGTTATGGCAAAAACACAGATAGACTTCCAGCGGCGGAACCGTCTCTGCAGGTTATAATTATGTCATGTTGATCCGCCTGAGTGTCGTCCAAGAGTTATCAATGGAGTTTCTGCAAGCAGCAAATGCATGGCCTGTTTGGTTTTTGCTGGTCGACTTACGGGTGTGCAGTAAGAGAACTCAAGATCCCCTCATTGGTGGTTCTCACTTTTTCATTGCTGATCCTGTACTTCTTTGGGTGCCCCACCTGGGCCGCTTGACCAGTCTGTCAGATGGATTGCAAGCAACCTGGTACTCATGCATCATGGAGTCCCTTTCAAGAAGGATTCCTTTGGGGCTTACGCTCATCAGCCAGAGCCGCTCGAATTGCCGGGGGGGCTTCCCAGATGCAAAACGATCCAAGTCGCACGCGGCAAAGAAGCTGCCCGTTTCGCACGTTCGCCGCGAGTACTTCAGCAAGATTCCAAAATCGGAGCCGTCTTGGTCCGAGTCTCAGCCGTCCAAAGCCAATGAAGTCGGGGAGCGGTTGGGAGTCGAGTGTCCACGAAGGGGGAGCGTGTTTTGGGTGGTATGTGAGACTAGTTGCTAAATAGCCCATCGGTCAAATCGTTTGCATTTGCAGCACCCGGGTCCCAACAACCGCCACAATCCCATGTGGGAAACCCCAAGTAAGGTAACCAAAAAGCAGTGGTTGGGGAGATGGTGATGGAAACCTAATCCTAAGTCTACCTTTAAGTCTAAGGAAACCAGAAGAAACCGACGTAACAACCAGCCGCCAGCCTCAGATGTCCGCGCTTCATTTGGAGACTTACCAACTTTTTAGGGGGCTAGGGAGACCAACATAAGATCCCACCGTGTCCCTCCATTTTTCAGATCCTGTCTGGCGAGCCTCAAGGTGAAGCCTCAGTTGTGGAAACGAGGAGCTTCAATGTTCACTGAGGTTTCCCGACTCAGTGCCATGGTCTTCCCTTGACTTAGAGATTTTTTTCTTAACCCCCAAAATGGCGGTTGCCTTTTGGTTTCCCGTCAAAAGGGGTTCTAAGAGAACAAGAGACATCCATTTCGGAGCAACGCAGTTGTTAAAGAGGAGCCAAAACGAAGCTGAGGCCCTGGTCGGGAGTTTGTAATAGCCAAACGGCAGGTGTCTGTCTGGTGGGTCCAAACAGCAGAAAGCCACCAGAAAGGTGCAAGAGCGACATATTTGCCATTTTGAAAGGATGTATGGCTGTGTCAAGACCAGTTGCTCCCTCTACATTGTTGTTCTGTTTTATCATCTCAAGTGTCTTGTGTCAGCTTGTTATACGGACACAATGTGTTGGGCTTTGTTTGTTTCCTGCGTCTCAGGTGTTTTTTCCCGCTCGCGGGTTTGAAACTAAAGGGAACATCAAACAGACCCTGCTTTTCAGGCTTAGATTCTCTAGTCCCGCAAAGCGTCTACCTAGAACAAACATATTCCCAATGGTGTTCAATACCCTCCAAGCATAGATTCATAGTCCATGCGAGATGCACATTGGTAGAGCCCTCACACTCATCGTTGTTTGTTGGGTGTCGCGATTGCCTCTTGCCAAGGTCGAGGTTTGCAGATTTCCACCTACTTCTTTACATTGCAAAGGCGTGGTCGGCACTGGCTACCGGAGGGGTTGGTTCACACTTTTGTGATACCTGGATCCTTCCCTTTCAAGCAAACTGGACGCTTGCCTTATCAAGGCCGTTCTGCCAGTGCTATCACAGCTTGGTTAGCTCACCGACCCACACCCGACCTTTTGACCATTTGGTTTACCTTTTTTTGGTACCCATTTTTAGTGGCCTAAGGTTAAACCCCTTATATTTTCTTGTCCTTTGGAGCAAGTGAGTCATTTTGACCCGGTTCCTTTACTTGAGTTTAGCAGGGAAGTGAGTTTATACGGGCTATTTGGGTGCACCCCGGGGTGTGGCACGACTTGCTTAAAGGGAAGCCGAAAGAACATCTATCATTTTGGGGTCCCTCTTATTTTGAGACACAATATGTGCTTCGGTTTGTGGTAGCAAAGCGGCTCGCCCTTGCATTTTCCTAGCACTTTAGGCCAATTCAAGCCTATGAGTCGAGCTGCATTGTGCCAGGAAATTGATGTCGACACCGCAGTCACCATTGCAGAATGTGTGCGAGATCGCAAGGTGGGCGTGCACCGAAGTCTGCAAGCCTGATCAAAAATTGGGTTATGTTCATCCCCCGCCCCTCTGTTTTCATTTTTCACACCCCCGGAATCACCCTCCCTACAAACAAACACGTGTTGTAAAATTCCGTTCTTACAGTCCATTTGAGCTTGAGGG
This sequence comes from Effrenium voratum, assembly GCA_963377175.1. Classification (NCBI taxonomy): domain Eukaryota; class Dinophyceae; order Suessiales; family Symbiodiniaceae; genus Effrenium; species Effrenium voratum. The sequence continues at coordinate 443,854 of CAUJNA010000113.1, forward strand.
GGGCCCTGTCAGAGGTTTTTTTCAGGGAAGTCAACTGGGAAACCAGCTTTTTTGGGGTCCCTATTTAGCACATTTATCTAATTTTAGATCGGCGAACGAATCCAGATAGGTGTGGTTGGCTATAATTCTGGCAACGCAACCGAAATCACTGGCCACAAGGATCTCAGGCTGCATTTGAAAGATTCTTTGAGGCTTCCCTTTGCAAGGTTGGTTGAAAAGCCAATATAGAAATCCCAATTCCCTCCTTCAAAGAACGAACAGAGCTTCTGGGACCTTGAATGTTGATCGAACTTTGGGGATGCCTCCCATCAATCTGCAAGTGATCGACCTGTCCGCAGTGTGGGCTTCCCAACCAGCATTTGTTGGTCCCAAGAAAACCATTTGGTGATGGGTGTGCCTCAAAGCCTCAAAGAGAGCCCGGCTCAAAAGTGGTTTGCTTCGCCTTTGGTTCCAGGGCCCCCAAAATGAAAGCCGAGCCTCAAAAGACGAGCCCATATGGGTTTGGTTGACTTTGTAGTTCCAGGTACTGTTTGGTGGTTTTGGGAGGGGTTTGGGTTTGACTTGAACCTTGCTTTTTGTGGGTACATGGGCAACCAGTCCTTTGGTTTGGACTTGAGCCTGTTTCTTGTGGGGCGGGAAAACCATCCTGGGACATGTCCAAACCACCGAACTTGGTTTCAGCCGGCCGGGCCCGAATCGGCCCGCCCAAAGTCGACCCGGCGAGGAAATTCCCGAGGGAGTGACCATGATTTTCAACGAGCTGGCCTGAGGACGGGAATGACCCCAAACTGCATCCGTGGTGTTTTTGCCGCCAACGGAATACATACACTGGTCCATTCAAAAATACAGGTCGATTCCCTAGTGCCCTGCAAGTAAGGAATGGCCTGCTGATTTTTTGGAATTTGCGGCAAGAAGGCACCGCTTTAAAACTAGAAGGAGCTTCGTTGGGGCATACCTTGAGGCGTTTTGCCCATGTCCAAGATGAGTATGCGAGCTTAGCCTTGAGGTGCCTCGTTCCTTTGTGGAAACCCTGCGAGGTAATCATATTTAAGCAACGTTCAGTATTGACTGCAATCTCAGGAGCCTACGGGGATGACGTCGGGCACACCCACCAAATAACACGAAACCTGACTGAGGGGTTCTGGTTTGGGCTATGTTCCTTTACCAGGGACCCTTTGGTGGGTTCCATGGTGGACTGACAGGTTTATACTCACCAATCTTGACCAGAGCTATATCCTCAGAAGCCACCCCTATGACTACTTGTGGGGTGCATGTTTAATGTGCGATTGAACGTGGACCTAGTTGGACCCCGCCAAATCGGTGTCAGATGGGTGTGCGGCTGAAAGTCACTTGCTCATATTTTTACAATCCAGCTAGGCCCACCCAGTGGGCCGTTTGTGCATGTGGCCAACTGAAGCCATTGACTCGAATCACCACTTTTCACCTCACCAGCGATGACCTACTTCCGTGTGTGGAAAGCTGGGGAGGGCCACTTTCTGTGATGCCAAACTTGACCTTTGGAAAGGAGAGAATGGGAATAAGCCTGGAGTAGTAGACCCCTGGTTGATGAACAGGGGGTATCCCCTTTTAGTGGGGTAATATCACTTTTGGAGGGCAACACCCATATAGTAATAGGACGGGTTGATTAATCTGGGGTCAACCTTAGTGGACACCATCGTAGACGCAGAAGCGGTGATTGTTCCAATTTCGGCACTTTGCATCTCGCAGGAGCACCGGCTTCCGCCTCGCTCATGCTGAGAAAGCACGGACAGTAGCTGAGCGCCCTTCCTGTGCAACAGCCCCATAGTCCCACGCAAGTTCATAGCGTTGTGGTCGCATGGAAGAGCCACACGATGGGCGTTCGGTGTCTCTCCCAGTCTTCCAGGGCAAACAAAACAAGCCAAGCGGTCTGGGCTGCTTGAACCTTCATTGCCTCATCATGGCACCTCAAAGCTCTGGCTGGGGATTGCTCCCCCGCACCTCGCCCGCCAAAAAGGGAGATGCCGAGAAAGCCCGCTAGACTAAGTGGAGAGTCTCGCGTGAAGGAAAGGAGGATTCCGCCCGTGGACGGACGTTTTCATCTCGTGGATGGGCGTAGCTAGTTGTTCAGTGGTGTTCCCCTTCTTGTTTGGTGGGCTCCTCAGTTCAACCCACGTCAGGTAAGTAGGTTACAACCATGGTTATAAGGGGACGCTCAACCCGGTTACCGGAGTTACACTCATGACATGATGGAGTAACCTTTGTACTAAGTTGGTTAAACATCCAAGTAAACATGGTCAACCCGAAATTCACGTGTTCGACCAGGGTCACTGTGCAAGTGGGATGTTGGCTTGTTTCTTCTTAGCTGCATTTTCCTTGTGGGTGGCCCTTGTTCCACGTTGGTGAATTACTGCCATTTACACTGATGTGACTCAACATCTGTGTTTTGTAGGCTACCATTTTTTGAGGTTGTTTCAAAGGGCAACCAAGTGGAACCAACCTTTGTTTTTCTGTGCGGAACCGCTATTTTCTCACATCCCCCACATGCCTCCCATTGGACAGCTAGCAGTCTGGCCAGCGACAGGTCGCCGATCCTTTGGCTCGAGACTGGAAATGAGCCAAAGACCACGAGACGCGATTCTTTGGTTCCCGTTGTACCCGGTGCGTCCGGCCTTAAACATCCATAGTCTAGCTGCAACAGTTGGACAAAACAAAAACAAATGGTTTCTTTCTGCCTGTCCTCCGCTGTGTTCTGGGGAGTCAGCAATCTGGTTGGGAGTTGAGACAGTTTAGACAGTTTAGAGACTGGCAATCGGAAGCAGACAGGGTACGGAGGTGCTCCAAGCAAAAAGAATTGAAACGCGAAACGAGACAGTCGTTCATCCCAACAAACACATGGCTATGAGTTGTACTCGGCACACCCTCCAAAAAGAAAATCATACGCATACAGCGTACCAGCAAAAGACTCGCTCAAAGGCACCCACACGCCCCAGAGGGCGTTGTCTCTCGACGAAACCTCCCGATTTGGAATCGGCCTGGCAGGCGGGGTGGGCTGGAAATTAGGAGGGCTCGCGTCCGCCAACATGGAACCTACCAGAGGGTCTCATTCAGAGGAAAATTGTGTTCCAAAATTCCCCAGTCAGGTTCCATCTAAGTGGGAACCCCAAAAACCCGCCCATTTCTCAACAGGAATCGCCTTTTTGGAAATGGACGCTCTTTTTGGGTTCTTTTCGATAATTTGCAGGGGAGAGGGGCTGACCTTCTACAATAGAATCGGGCTGCGGGGTACTATGAATCATAATGAAGCAAATGTCCTCATTATTATAGGACAAGGCCGTGTGCAAATTGTTCAGGCCGCTACATGTTGTCCGACTCAAGCGGAGAATGCATCTTCTTTCAGGTTGGTCTGGGACAGCAAGGGGGAAACCGAGCATGTGGTCCCGTCCAACTCATGTCGGATTCGGCTGGTTCTCAAGATGGTGAGCATGCTGGTCATCTTGGTTGGCGTTTTACGGGAAGCACAGCATTTCACGGCGGTCCGCTTTGACAAAGAACAAAGGAAACAGATCGCGTGGGGTTGTGTTTTTTCAGGGCCGGCGCCACCCATTTTTTGGGGTGCAACAAAATTTAGAATGACACATGTCACATACCCGTGTTGAAAAGAGGTTCGTCGCTTTGCGATACCATGCACACATACCCCCGCAGTTAGCTGATGAGCCTCACTCAAGTGTGCAAGTGACATCCTCAAAATTGCTGAGGCTCATGGTTTTCTTGCAAAACAACAGCGCAAAAGAGGGTACCGAGCTCAAGCAACAGACACGCCCATGTAGCAGGCCCATATTCCTTTGGTCTTTGAAGGGTCCCTTGGTTAACCATAGGGAAATAGAATCGCTGATTCAATAAGGACACCCATTTGTCTCCGACCTATCCACCGCTAGGGACACGGTGAAAGTTATTTTACCACTCTCAGAATTCGCTTCAAGAACATAGGTGTCCCCTTTCATTTTTTGTTGTGGTTATGCGGACCCAGATAAGTTACCCAGAAAGACCGCATACCCATACTCTCGACTAGCTGTTTTGTTTGTTGGTTTCTCGACTTTAAGTGAACGGGTGTGGGCCAAAGCCCTAAGCCCCTCAAACCTCCAGTGTGTGCAACTCCTATTGAAATTTATATCTTTGGAGGGGGTAGGTTGCCCTTGCAACTCAACCAGCACCAAGGCGCCGAAGCTTTCCACAGGCCTCCCTGTATTTCCCTTGGTGTTGAACATCACCGTTTGGCATGAGTTTCCTGTGGGGCTGATGTTTTAAGAGGAAACAACAAACATCCTTGCGACTCAACCAACCAAAAACAGGTTTTCCTTACAACTCATCAACAAAAACAACAGCGCCGAAATTTGGCCCATTCTGCATGAGTTTCCTTTGGTGGTGATGTCTTAAGGGGAAACATCGTGAGGCTTCGTCTCCATGGAGCCCCCACGGCTTCACGGCTTCGCCCAGGGAGCTGTCCGCCCGTCAGCCCCCCCCTCAGCGGCGGCGGAGGCATGGGCCAGGCCGCTGGCAGCGTGTCCGCCGCCACGGAGGCCGCGCTGGCGCGGCTCCGGGGCAACGAGGACGCGGAAGACGCGGAAGATGCGGGGTTCGGAGGGTTCGGAGGGTGCGGCGCAGGCATGAAGCAACACTCAACGGCAAACACCCTGGCACATTGCGGCAGTTCTAGCATTGTTAGTATTTCTACTCTTATCCATTATGATTATTTATCTATCTTCTTTATTTTTTTGGGGGGGGGCAAATTGCAGATCGGGCGGGTGGGAGCACAAAACCAGGGCAAATTACGGTAGATTAGGGGGTGTCCCTGTGTGTGTTTTTACTTGCATATAGGATGGTAAAGCGCTAGGGGTGAAGGCAGTGCATCCCAGGCGAACCTCCCAGCTATAGGCCCAGTGATCCCATTGGTAGGCCCAGTGGATGCCATTGGTAGGCAACCCTTCTTTCAGACTCCTTAACACAAGCTAGTTGGATGTTCAACCAAGTAGGTTACAACCATGGTTCGATCACCCAAGTTGCACCAGCTAGACCCATGTTAGGTTGAACATCCAAGTAGTGTAGTAGGCGCAGGGGATCGCAGGAAAAGCCTCCAGTGAGGCAACCCTAAGACAGCTTTTGGTTGGTTCCTTTGCCTACTATGCAGGTAAGCTTCTATTTGCGTTTCAGAAGTTCTTGGTATTTCCCTCCGGGTGGTTCTGGGTAGGTAAGACAAGGGAGCCGCCCTGCAAAGGAAGACACGCCTGGCTTAGACTCCCAGCAAGGGTGCCCCTTTGCCCTTGATCAGGTCTGGGAGAAGGCAATGCCACGATCACACCCAAAAGAGGGTCTTTTTGAAGGACATAAAACTATATAAACCCAGAAACACGATTTTGGTGGAGCCCGAACTCAACAGGATTCAGGAATTAGACTGTTGCGCTCTTTCTACTCATGTCCCTTATCGGGGATACAACTCAAATTTCCTCCGCTGCTCAATTCTACTGTGCGGACAAATGCACGGAACGTATGCTAACCCCAACCCAGCCTCAATTTCCACATGCTTGGCCCACCAAAAGTTGCACGAGTTGGTTGGGGAACCTGTCGGTTTTCCCCGATTTTCAAAACCAAAGGTAACATTTTGGGATAGGTGAATTCACTACCCATTTTGGAGCCTATTTTAGTGGGGATTGGGATGTTCACTGGGGGGTAGCCGGGCTTGCCCATGGCCATATGCCGCGCTTCTCCTCCGCAGGAGGAGGAGGACAGCGGATGTTGCTCGGTCGTCAGGTCCTCAGATGGCAAAGCGCCGGACTGGCCGATTCCAAAAGGGTCCCATTCTCGGGGTACCTTCCAGTTCCATTTCCAGGGATCCGGATCTTTCTAGAAAACCTCCGGAAACCCCGGGAAAAGCCGGCTCCGGTTTGTTGTAAAGACCGAATGCTTGAACAGAATGGGGAATCAAACCCTAGAATGTTTGGTTTCCAGCAACCCCTGTACAAGTTACCTATCTGTGCTACGATGTATTGGAACCAGAAGGCAATGGGGTTTTGGGCGTGCCATGAAGTGATTTTGGTTTGCCTCCGGTGGGAAAACCCTTGGTTGCCTGTGCTCAAACCTAGTGGGGACCACTGGTAACTCTTGCACATCCCCCCTAACATGTTGACCGCGGATTAATAAACCCGCCCTCAGGATTTCCACGAAAAGGGGACACCCCTGGATCAAAGTCAACCAGTATATAAATTGGGAAAAAAGCACCTGTTTGCGTTGATTTCCTTCAGTTTCCTTTGGTTTCCCTCATGCAAAAAACATATCCCCAAAACTATTGGACTCCGGATCCCCACCACCACCACCGCCACCTTCCTCAGGATTCTTGTTTTTTGTTTTTTGTTGATTATTGTTCCCCATGTCCATGTGCTTATTTGGTGTCTAAGTCCCCAACAACCCCAATCGAATTAGTTCGGCATATTGGCGCCTGGTCTATGCAGACTTCCGCATCAGGACAAGAGCCGGCCCAAGCGCGAGCCGCTGAAAACCACCCGGGTGGTGACTCGCTTCGAGGCGCTTCGAGTGTCAGGTGGGTGATCTGTTCGGCCGACCATCTCACCCCCTGAGCTCCGGATGTATTTTTATTTTTGGGCGGGAAGACGAGAATTCGTGGCAAGCCGAGAGTTTAGTTTTCTTTGGCCAATCCGCTCAGGAAGCGAGAGAATCGTAAAGGATAAAACAGCTGTCATTTGTGGAAGGCAATTTAGTTGCTACACTTCCATCATACTTCTTGAATGTTTAGAACCCAGGGAGGAACATATTTTTCTTTTTTCCGGGACCCCTCCCAAAAAATGGCCGGTGTTCCTTTTGGCCTGTTTGTTGGTTGGGGTTAAAGGGACGCCCTTCCCCCAAAACCAATACGACCACGAGGCCGCCCTTTTTTTTCTCGGGGGGGCCCCGTGCCGCCTCCTCCTCGCCCATTTCGTCGGCGAGGGCAGCGACGGGGTGGAGTCGGCCTTCGAGCTGAAGCTCGACGTGCCGGAGAAGGCCACCGCGGCATGGCCCGGTTGGCTCAGACTCGCACGTCGAGACGTCGCGGGCCTCGAGGCGCAGGAAGCAGGTGACGGGAACGGTCGCAGGTAAGCTTTGGTGCAGCTTGCCAAGGGATGTTGGGACTTGGACTTGTTGCCAACTATTGGGTTTTGCATCAAAGCACTGAAAGTTAAACTTTAGGCAGGGGAGCAGAAAGCAACCGAGTAAACAATTGTCCATTGAAGCAGAAAAAACGTGCGTATGTTTCTCTTGTTGGCTTGAAAACTTGAAAGGGAATCTATGACTACTGGAAGGTCGCTGTTGGTCCTTGTTGGTTCTAAAGGGAATCGATTTCAATGCTGGAAGGTCTTGCAACCTTCCATTTGCGTGTTTGAATATTTGCTTTACGTAGTTTCCCTTGTCGGAGGGAATCGATTTCCAATCCCGTGTTGGTATGGGTCAAAATTAGTCACCACTAGATCACCGCAGGTTTTTAGTCAACTTCTGTTCCATTTACCAGGGCAGCTCATGTTGGGGTCACCCCATTTTTGACTCACGTCCATTTGAGTGGCTTCACTTGCCAACCTCAAAAAGGGTTCCCTGCAAGGGTCATCGAGTGTCGACGCGATGTTTGAAAATTCCCGAGACTGAAACTCGGGATCCTTGGGAGATGAAGCACTTCGGGTCTACTTGGAGGAAATCAAACAATGGAAGCGTGGTTGGTGGGGCAAGAGGCAAACCATAGTGTTTTTTTTGTTTGTTTTTATGTGGCTCTTCTGTGCCGGGGGGGGTTTCTTCTTTTGAGGGTGCCCTTTTCAAAGATGCGGGAACCGCCAGTCAAAAGCTAGGAACATTTCTGAGCACCTATCATAGTGGTAACTGGGACTGGGATTTTCAGTTTAAGTCCGGGTGTTATTCACCTGAATATTTTTGGGGATTCTGTGTCAGTTTAAGCCTACTTTACTTGGTTGATCCGCCAGTACCAACTGTGATGGCCAAAAGACAAACCAATGCAAATGCCATTTGTTTACCACTTGGCTGCCCCTTCTTTTTGCCAGTCCCAACACAGTGGGTGGCTGAAATTGTCCACTCACGTCTCTACGAGGACTTCCCCATACCTTCTCCAGACATTACTCCAACAGAATCGATCCATGCCCGAAGGTTGCCTTTCTGGGGGAATGATTTGAAACACTGGGCAACACTGCGAAATGGACATGTGCGTGTCCCGCGAAAATTCTAAGTCTGTTTCATTGTTCAAACCCAAGTTCCGGGAAAAAAAACGTTAAACACATTGCACGTGCGAAACTTGCAGGGTAGAGATATGTCATGTCAAGTTTTGGGATAAGTTGAAGTGTCCTAATTTCTATTTTAGGCACTTGGTGCTTTGTCCAACCACAAAACCCTGGCAGCACTCGCGTTGAATACACTTGTTTCCCCTTGGTCTGAAAGCTTTTCTTGGTCCTCTTAGTGGTGTGTCCCTATCAAATCGGCTACCAATACAAAGGGTGCCCTGTTCTCCCATTGGAATCCACTGGAGTTGTGAGGGGGCGGGGGGTAATATAAGGGACATAATGGCCAAGCTTCTCCGCAACTAGTTGGGCCTAATTGCGCCCCATAAGAATGTGGTGACCCTTTTTCCCCGTGGAAATCCTCTGGAGGTTTGTTCATTGCCAGAGTTACCATAAGTTGTTTTCCATTTTGTGCCTTTCTGATTTTTCCTTCACTTTAGGTTCAATCACCACAGTTTGTTGGGGGTCTAAGTCTGGCCCAGTCATTTCATGGTTCTCGTCCAGGGTCTCGCGAATCCGAGGCTGCTTCATGCGGTGCGCGACAAGCTGGCTGCGGAGCGGCCAGAGGCGCGGTCGGGGAAGGATGAGATCTCGGCAGTGGCAAATCAGGTTACCCCCCCCCACCCCAATTGGTGGTTTGGGGAATTGAACCTAAATGGGAAAGCACTGCTTCACCACCAAATCACCAATCCGCACCACCAATTGGAGGGAAGCTGACCAAAAGCGGGTTTAACAACTAGTTGATGGTGATTTAAAAGGAAGCGATTGAAGAAGATGGACGCCCCCTTAAATCACTTTGATTCCACTGGTTTCAGCTGCACTTTTCATGTTCCTCGAGATCATCTTGGTTGAACATGGATTCCACGGAAGTCAGTTGATTTCTAGCTAGCTATCCTGTCGTTGGATCAGTCGGGTTGAACATGGATGGATTCTGGTTTCAGTTGGGTTCCCCATACTCACTTGCCCAAAGCCAACGACCTTTGGGTTTTCCCATTTTGGCAGCCACTTTTAGCAAAGGTCACGATAGGCGATCACCTTTCATTCTAGGTCCAAACTGGTTTCCGTTGCGTTCCCCATCATATATTTTTTCGTGGCACGCATCGAGTTGTTTCCCCAAAAGGTGACAACCTCGTTTCGGCCCAGACTGTGCCCACCGCCCAGGCTCCCCACGTCATTGGCCTCAAGGCAGCCGGGAGGGCGCACGCCGAGAGCCTGTGAGGGTGTACGGGACTCATAGGGAACCGACCTTTGATCGGCGTGAAATGTGGGGGTTCAGACCAATTTTTGAGGGGCCCCCACCCCAAGATTGGGACGAGTTTATGAAGCTGCGGTCAACACGAAGCTTCTATCTTACTTTGGACCAGGTTTAATCAAGCTCACAAAAGGTTGCGTGGTGAAAGGATATGGAGCAACTTTGTTCCTCACCTCTTGCCCTCCCAAACATGGACGTGCACATCTTCCCCATTTGGAAGACTTCTTGGAAAAGGAGCCTGGCCATGGCAGTATGTGCGGCTTTTTGACTACTCTATAAATAATATATATATATATATATATACACATACATAACTGTTTGTTTTTGACTTTCTGTTTCCCACATGTCCTTTTCAAAGCTCGTTTCCTCTAACCTGAACCCCGTGACTGGGATAGCCACCAGCACCTGTGTGAAGGCGCCATGATCCGGTTTGGGAGTGGATTTCAGAGAGAATCTTAGACGGACCCAGGCTGAAATGATGGGCTTCACAATACCCTGCCGGCTCCGGGTTTTTCAACCACACTTTGCCCCCGTGGAGGAGTCCAGGAGGTCAGATTGAACTGACCACATGTTAGCTCAGAGCTTCCGTTAGGGTTGCATGCTGCCTGTTTCGGGGCGAGCCATTCCACGGTTTCGGTGTTGGGGATCCTTATTTCAGGTTTTAGGTATTGGAATGATTGTAGAATGTGCAGATTAGTGCAATGTCAGGATGGCCCTGCTTGCGTCCAAGTTTGGTCCCCATTGGGGCAGACTGTTTAACTAGCCTTCCCCTGCTTCTCCCTCAGTGCCTGCACTTTGGTCACCTGGACCATTTTAGTGGTAAGCAACAAGTTCGGTTACCTTTACGGCTCATCCACTCGATCGGAAGTGAGCTACTATAGGAGCGTGGTTTTGTTTAAGGGGACTCCCCAAAATGGCTTTCGGTGTCCTTTGGTTTTCCGACAAAACCACCCAACAAGCGGTACCAGCTCCAAGAAGGACGATCCACCCATGCCTCAACAAATGGAATAGGCAACCTAACACAAACTTTGAAAAACAGCCAACAGTCAAAATTGGCGAAGGGACAGAGTATATAATTTGGTTGACAACCCCCACCATCCATCCAAAACGGCGAAGGGTTACCTACTCTAGGTTGTTTTTTCCCGGGAAAACGTTCCTTCTTGTGTGGGTTTAAAAGGCAACCAACAGGACCACCTTTGCTTTGTGTTGGGGTCCAAAAATGACATGCCACACCCCAAAAGGGGCTTTGCAACTGGGACTTTCTCGGAAAAACCAACACGCCACCGGCCACCGGGCTCAAAACAAGAGGAGAGCTGATTACATGCTCAAGATAAGTCTGGCAGTGACTTCTTGCCCATTTGCTTCGCCCCACCCAGGGCTTGACCCAACCGCTCGCTTCCCGCCCCTCGCCTCCCGTCCCTCGCCTCCAACCGCTCGGTCCGCTCGCTCTCAGCGACTGCCCCGTCGACTCGTCTCGTGCGAGGTGCTGAAGACCCAGCAGCAGGCGGCCCAGGCCTTGAACGCCTCCGCGGTGGCGGCGGCGGCCGGGACCTGAGATTCGACAGTCAGGCCTCAGGGCTCGGGAGGACCCGTGCCCCCACCCAACCCCCCAGCCCCACAAACGAACCAAAACAAACAAGATGGGGGCTCAAAACAAACCTAGGAGAAAAAAGGACCCCGTGGTTGTGGCGTCCCTCAATTTGCCGCCTGTTTTGGACCTAGGGTGGCAAGTTCGTTGCAACCGACCGGTAACATGCCATGCAGCTTTTGAGAGGGAAATCCAGTGACCCCTTCTCCCACAAGCTGGGGGCGTCTCTAAATAGGTGTCTCAAAGAAAGGAGGACGAAGCCCTTGTTGTGTCCTCACATTTGAGAGCCAACAACTCTGCTTGGCCAGTCTAAATGTTCTTTACTTGCTGGTTCACACCCCAAGCAAGTCATGAACCCCCCTTAACATTAAGTTTCCAAGCTGATTTCCCCCGCGAAGCAGGGGTTTTCCTTGGGGTAAGTCTGAAGATGTGTTGTTTGACTCTTCCCTGTTGGTTTGAAAGGGGATCTATGCCTACTACACACATGCTCTCATTTGTTCGATTGGACTTAAGCGCTAAGCAAATGGATCAAGATAAGGCCAACCGCCCCAAAATAAGGCCTCGAGACGTGGCCAATCCCACCAAAACAAGCTGTTTAGAAGGCCTCCAGATGAGGGTGACGTCCCTCCCAAAGTTCATTATTCGGGCCTCAAGCAACCGGGTGGAAAGCGGCAAGACTCAAAGCTCACACTTGAGGTCAGATCCAAAGTCTCGGGACATCTTGGGAAGTGTGAGCAACATGTTTGGACCTTGGGCCGAGCCGGTCAAGAACTGTGGAGGTGAATCTCTTGTGGGCACAATTCGAGTTCATGGACTTTATATATATATATATACTTTTCAGGAATACCACTCTAGCGGCATACAGAAAAGTTGGGAGAGAGTGAGTAGGGTCATGGGGTTTAGAGGCTTGGTGAGCTGAATCGTTCTGCCGTAAAGCTCTCGAATCGACCTCTCGGTATTGGAACCTCATGGGTTGGGTTTCAATTGCTTGAAACCCTGACCTGGTTGCGTGAAAACCTTTGGTGCTCCGTTTCCGTGGATGGGTTCCAAGTTGTTGAGTCTAGTTATGCAGTGGTTTGGTTGGCTTTTGCGGTTGATTCAAGCACCGCCTGGTTTTGTTTAAAAGGGAAGCTACTTGGACGGAAGCCCATTTGGAGGGCTCCCTATCTCAGATGGTCGTTTCCCCCCCTCTATTCCCCCCCAGGTTAACCCCAGCCTTGCCAGGCTACCCCGGGTTCCGTCCAATATGAAACAGATCCTTCTTGGAGCCGCCGACCCCCCAATTTTCAATTTTGATGGACACCTCACTAGGACCTCCAGGGACTCCAGGTAACGGATGAATCAAGGGTTTGTTCATCCGGGGTTCTCATTACGTGCCCACGTTGGTCTTGAAGGGATATACCACACTAGGCACTAGGGCCAGTATACAATGCATGCATTCTCTGAGAGAGCTTCAGGCCAATTGGGTCCGGTACGGAAGTTCCTGCTCAAGTGCCGTTGACAAAGGGCATCTACCACACTATGGCCGGTACTTATAGACTGCTCAGCCTGGATCAATACCCCTCTTTGATAGTGTCTAGGTTTCGGGTCGGGTCTAGGTTTCGGAAAGACAAAGGTTATACCTCAAAGTGGCTTCAGTTTTCCTTGTGCCTTCCCTTGAAAAGCCACAAGAAGTGCGGGTTTTCTGGTGTTTCTTCTTGAGCACCACAAAACGCGTGGTTTTCCCGGTGTGGTTTCCCTTCAACAGCCACAAAACGCGAGGTGCTCCCTCGTGGTTTCCCTTCAAAGCCACGAAAACACGCGGAATTTCCACAAGGCCTGGGCACCTCCAAGACGCCGAGCCACCCGAGCCCCCCGAGCCGAAGCTCAGGCCTGCGGGGCGCTTTGCGCCGGTGAGGCGCTTACGGCGCGCCAGGCGGAGCCTCGTAGCCAGGACGTGGGCGCGTTGGACGTCTCTTGGACGTCCGTGTCTTTGTTGGGTGGCCTTAAAATTTCTTAAAGGGAAGCCGAAAGGAAACCGAGAACCCAGAAAAGGAAAGCCCGCAACTAGGTGTTCCGATTTCTTGAGACAGGCCATGATTTGTAGTTTGGGGCCCGAAATGGTGGACGAATATAGTTTCGGCGGGATTCATGATCAGCACTTTGAGGAGCCTCCCTATTAAGATCCATACCCATATCACACCAACCAGACTAGGGGCTGGTTGTTTCCTCCAATAGAGCGGCCTAACCTCTAGACAATTTTAATGGAGTTGCGGGGTGCTCCAAATGCAACAGTTATGATCATAGCAGCATGTTAGTATTTGTTCACTTGCCTTTGACCTTTTGACCTTTGTTGGCTTTCCCATTTTGGCAACCACTTTTAAAGGTGATCACCTTGTATTTTGAGGTCCTCTGGGCAAGTGGGGGTTGATCAATATTCCTGGCCCCCCAGAACCATGGGGAACTTTCCCCATTCAGAGGGAAATACCGTTTTTTGTCGTAATTTTCCCCGACCATTTGATCATCCTCCAAGTTATTTTTTGTTCGCTATCCCAAACCATCCCAAACCCGTCCTCACGCGTCTCATGGTTATACCCTCACCATCCATTGCTGTCTTGCTTTTGTTTGTTGCTGGTTGTAGGGCTACGCTTATTTTGCTGTTTTGTGAACCATTGTTGTTTTCGAGTGGATTTTGTGGGAACTGGAATGGTCCCAACCGGGTCCGTTCGCTTCCGTACCAGAAAAGGGCCGATTGTCCATGAGTGGTAAGCTCAGGCCCAAGCTGAGGCGGGGTAGATGAAGGCAAGTAAGGGATAGTCTCAACCATATCTAGGTGCGTCCACCCTCTGAATTCAAATTCTGTATATGGTTTTGGGTCCATTTCAATACCAGGCTTGATCTTGACCACGCAACTACGTACCACTGAGCTTCTCTTTCCCCGACTCCCCCCGTGACCAACCCGGCAAGGTGTAGGAGAGGTCTTGGGACCGGGGCTGGATCTCATCCCTTTCTCTTTGGTGGCTTCCCCACAAAACATGCCCAGTGCTTCCAGTTACCAGTATAGCAAGGTAACCAAGGGAACCATCATGTAAAACTTAGAGGTGAGAAACCCTGGTTACTAGAGTTGTAGCTGGAAGCACTATCAACCGCAAGGGTTCAGCCTTTTTTCTCCAGGCCATTGAAGATCTGGAAAAGTTGGCCGGAAGTGAGCGGGGTTAGCAACCGCTGAAACCCGCAAAAAAAAGTGGCCAAGTGAGACTGGCCGATTTAACCCCACGGTTGCTGGCCATTAGCGGTATCACCTCCAAGAACGAGCCACCCCAACAGGTAGTTGGTCACCTAAAGGAGGATGGTTGATGCTTTCACAGGGCTCCTCAAAAGATACATGCTGCCCATCTGAAACATGGCTTTTCCCACCAACATACAGGGACACCACCATTTTACCAGACAATCTTCAGGTGTTTTAATGCATCCGGATCCCTGTTCCAACGGGGAAAAAACCGACGCCAACGGGCGCCTCGGCCTCCAACGCACGCGCGCGGGGCGCGCCAGGCTGCGAAGGCGCAGGAGAGCGGATGCCTGCCGTACATGGCGGCCATGCTGCAGGGAGGCGTCTGACTCGGAGCCGCTGGTTGCAGCCATCCATTTGCTTAAGAGCCATTGGTTGAACATGTGCTTGGTTATTCTTCCATTTAGGTTAAGATTTTGTTTATTTATATTTTGACCTTGCTGGTTTTAAAGGGAATCTATCACTACTGGACATATTTATTTTTCTATTTTTCCGGGGGGCTTAGGCAAATGGAAGCAGCCAAGAAGGGCGGCTATTCTTGCTGGTGCTCAGCAGGGAATGACCCAGGGTTTGGGAATGAAGGAATGCCCTGAAAGGAAGCCACATGGGATGGTTTATAGGGTTCATTCCCTCATGCCCTGGAGGACCACTAAGGGCCATGAACCACTGACGCAAGCGCTTCGTCAGTGAGTAGGAGGGCGTAGGGGTTGTTAAGCAGCTTTTGGCGTGAGCCTAAGCGAAACAGCTTCTGGTGCAGATCTTGGCGGTAGTAGCAAATATTCAAATGAGAACTTTGAAGGCTGAAGTGGAGAAGGTTTCCATGTGAACAGCAATTGGACATGGGTTAGTCGATCCTAAGAGAGAGGGATGTTCCGCACACGCACATTGCTCCCGAAGAAGTCTTTGGTAGGAGGCCAACTGCAAGAGAACCAACCAATTCCGCCACAAGATATTGGCACCTTAAGGGAAAGAATGAAGCCAGACAGAAATCAAACTTGTGGTCTGATCATCTTTTTTAGGCTTGCAAGTCAGAAGAGAAGGCCGCACAGCCCGCCAATGGGACCATCTTGCCACCTAAGGTTGGCCTACATACAAATAATTAGAATCTAAAGGAAGTCTGGGGTTGATCAACAGGTCCTTTGCATGGGATGACCATTGGGGAGAGCCACTCAAAAGATGATATTTCCCGCTAAATGGGAAAAGTTACCCATGCTCATTTAGGGGCCAGGAATGTTCATCAGCTCCCATATCTATCAGTTGGCAAAATCAGTGGACACAATTATTTTGCACCACTTGCTTGTCCAAAATGACCAAACAGGACCATGACCACCAACACAGAAGCGCACACACGGACCGAAATGATCAAGATGGCCAACGCGCCCAACTGACCAACATGGCATCACCAATTTCTGTCATTTGCTATGGCCAACATTTGAAGGCCTATGCTAGAGTTGATTTGACGTAGGTGTGCTTCTGGCTTGCCCGCTTGTTCGCTTGCTCGCTTGCTCTCACTTCCTCAGTTTGTCTTTGTTATTGGGGCAGACCAACCTAGACAACCGTTGGTCTTTTGGGAAGACCATTTCGGTGGCAATCAAGACAACAATACTTTTTGTGGTCGAGACAAACCGTTCTAGTGGCGCGCAACAAAACTTTAAACAATTGCTTAGCTGCCAATCCACTCAGGAAGCGAGGTTTCCTTTTGGTGTGTCTAACTGATACATCGGACGGGACCACCCTTTACGTTAGTTCCCCCGGTTTGGTGACAAGACCAAGGGCCCCCCACTCATAGGTGAGTTCTCAAAGCCAAAAATCCGAAGTTTGTTTTGGAAGCCTAAACCCTCAGCCTGATTCGATGCCAGATGAGCTAATCCTGGACTACTCTTTGCTGCTGGAGGCCAGTGCTTGGAGGTGTTTGGGTGTGGACCCTGGTGATTTGTTCACGCCGAGGATTTTTTTCTTGGAGCTTCCACGCCCTTAGACCGTTATTGATTATGAGAGTGCAGAGGGCGCTTGGTTTATGCCCTTGGCGATTTTTCCCCCCCAAATCCATTTAAGACTACTGAGTTCCGCAAAGCGAATCGACCTTTTGAACTTCTGGATTCTGTTGGGGTTTGCCTTGATCCATTGTTGATCAAGGTCCCAAAAGGTGAACCTTTTGCTTCCAGGTGCTGGCAGGGCGTTTGAACCAACTTGTTTTGCATATCACAGGCCAGAGTCGCTCATGGAGCGGAAAGCGGAAAGATGAGATACCCTCCTCCACCAACATGGAACCCACCAGGGGTACCTTTGAACGAAAATTGTCGGTTGCACTGGATAGGAGGGTACCCCAAGAAAATCTTGATGTGTGGGTTTGCCCTTCGGGCTGCCTGCCCATTCAGAGGGCATTCAGAGTACTGCCGACATCGGCCAGCCCCTGATGAGAAAGGTCCCTCTTGGTTGGAGTCCTTTCTTGCCATGCGCCCGCGTGCGAGAGCAGTGTTCAGGATGCGCTGGCGGATGGGGAAAGCTTTGAGGCGGTATTCGAGGTCCGAGCCCCGAACACCAAACCGGGTGGTGGGGGGGGGGGGGGGGCAAAAAGTTGGGGGTTTCCATGTTCAAAGTACAGCTGCAAGGTGCATGACGAACGTCAGGGCTTGGCCAATCCTTTTTGGGCAGCCCAGTATGGTGATCTCAACATGTGCAAACAATCCGTCACTAAATGAGGGCTTCAACAACAATTCCAGGGGAACCGTGTTTGGTTACCTCCACTGGCCTGTCTAGAAATCACTGAACATGGTCATTGCTTCCCAATTCTAATCGCTGTGCGAGGAGCAATGCAGGCTGTATCGCAAAGTGATTGCCAAGAACTTGAACTCCAGCGGCGGTTAGCTTCGCATGACGGGCTCTTGGGCGCTCTGCTCAAGCTGTGCTGTCTGGGGCATGGCCGGTCCTCTATCGTTGAATCAAATGGAAGCCAGGTTGTGGGAACCCTTGGGTTGTGGGTCGAAGGATCTGTAGCCTTAGGGTTTCTGTGGGTTCCCGGCCTAAAGGCGTCGGGAGAAGTCTAGGTTATGCCCCGCTGAGACCCGCTTCCCCTTCTCAGCCTCGACTTCGGCCGCTTTGAAGACATACTTGTGGAGGGCCTGCGTAGAAAAGCCTCTCACGTCGCGTTTCGCCTCTTAAACACGCTCGCTCCAATTTTGGGCCCAGCATATGCAGCAAAAGGGGGCGGGGTTCAATGGCTAACCTGGCTTCTCCAGGAAGTCGTTTTTTTTTTTTAATCATCACCGGATTTACGTTGTGCTGCTACCATTGCCAGGCATGGCTTACCCGTACCATCTTACATATTTGCCCTTGGCTAAATTGATGATAGGTAGAAAAGCTTTAAACCCTAGGCTTTGTGTGGAACAACGACCAAGGTTTGATTTCCTCATTTCCTGTTTCAATCTGCAACTTAAGTCTTTGCAGGTTCAAGTCTGGCCCGGTTCCCCCCCCCTGGTGGACATTAGCCACTGGTTTTCACTACATTGGTTACCCTCTTGCGAGACATACCATGGTCAACATGAGAAAAACGCTTCGCTGGACCCTTCAAATTGGTGGGCGTAAATATGTACATTTCGTTCACCAGGTCCCCAGTTGGAGTTTGCATCGTGCAGTTGAACGGTTGCAAAGGCGCATCGAAAGCGGGGCTGTATGTGTGTGTGTGTGTGTGTGTGTGTGTGTGTATGGGTGGGTGGGTGGGTGGGTGGGTGGGTGGGTGGGTGGGTGGGTGGGTGGGTGGGTGGGTGGGTGGGTGGGTGGGTGGGTGGGTGGGTGGGTGGGTGGGTGGGTGGGTGGGTGGGTGGTGGGTGGGTGGGTGCGTGGGTGGGTGGGTAGGTGGGCGGGTGGGCGGGTGGGGGGGGGGGTGGGGGGGGTGAGATTGGGGTGAGTGTGCGAGCGTGCGTGGGTGTGCGTGTGTCCTTTTCAACAGGGACCCTCCAAATTGGTGATGTGCCTTTGGGTTTCCCTTTAAACCACCCCAAAACGGGTACCAAAAAACACAACCCCCCAATTTTGGCGCAGAGACTTGAACAGGTGCAGAGCGAAGGCATCGCGCGGAGCTTGCAGGCCAGAAGTACAGAAGGAGTTTGTTGCGGGGGGGTAGGCCCTAAGCATTGATAGGGGCCCTACCGTGGATGGAGGAAATCCTGCACCAACAAGAGGCCCTAGAGGGATGATGCCCCTATAAATACCAACGAACATGGTTTCCAAGTGGTGCAGGATTTTGTGCATCCACAGTATGGCGTACAGTGGTTAACCGGGTTTTGTGGGTGGATGTGGTTGGTTCACTTGCAAGATTCAGGGAATCCACCGTAGGTCTCTTGTTCTCAGTCATGGTAGTCCTGATTGGAACAACTTATACAACTTATAGGCTGCCCGCAACAAAGTGGATATTTCCTCTAAGTGGTGGTGGCGGTGTTCTGCTGCTGTCATGTTTTGGAGGCGTCCACTGGTGTTTTAGTGGTGGAAGTGGTCTTTGGTGGGTTGCCAGTGGTGTCCCGGTTGTGTCCCGGATCTTTTGCGGAGTTCAAAACAGCTGTGCTGTTGGCTGTTGCTATTTGGGTCTGTCGCTGGGTCAATTCAAGCATGTCTAAACCAGTGTTGAACCAGCTTCTTTTTGTGTTTGCATTGTACGAGGGTTTGTTCTTCGAACATTTTTGGCCAAAGTATCTTTGCTATGTTTTGAAGGAAATGGAGAAGCAAAGGGCCGGTTCAAAAAGGACTGGGTGCTGCTCAAGATTGTGGAATTGTCCAGGTTAGTGTCCTTTTGGTTTCCCTTAGCCATCCAAAAAGCGTTCAGGGTTGCCCCCTGTTCTGAGCAGACCCAGCTGCAACCAGCCCTTCGCCTGGCGCGCCTCGCGCCTAGCCGCAAGGCGTCCTCTCCAGCCGGCCGGGCCTTCACTGAAGTGTCTCGCGGCCACACCATCGAGGAGACGGCTTCTCCTGAGTTCGCCTGGTGCACCGAAACACCTGCCCATGTAAATCCGACCGGCATTTTAGGGTGCCCTTTTCCCATGGACATCCCCCTCAAGGTCTGGTTTCCAAGTTTTCCAGTGGATTCCACAATTTGACTATGCTGTAAGACCTAGTTTGGGTTTAGTTTCCCTTCACATCAGGCACCAGGAGGGTACCTTCACAAAAAGCCACGTCCATATTCCAATTTGGTGCATTCCACACTGGAAGCTCCTTTTGCTTGGTGGTTCCCCACTAAACATGGAATCAATGCCAAAGGTTTGATTTGGACATCACCTTTTTGGGGGCCATTTTTTAGGTCAGCTTCCTGCTTTTCTGGTGGGACCGGACCTGTGATGTTTTAAGGTAGGACATCTGCAGAACCCAGTGAGGCGAAAATGAGGTTCTCAACGTATGGGTCCCCTAAAATGATTGCTTGCCGTTTGGTCTCCCTCTCAATAGCACCTGAATGGGTCCGCCATTTTAAGAAGCTCCCAAAATGCCTTCCTTCAAATTTCACCCCAAGAACGCCTCACTCTAGATCAGCAACTAAAAGGTGATGCTTAATCCCCCCCAGAAGAAGGACAAAAACGCAACAGGATCCCCTTAATATGATGTATCCCCCCAGGAAAGCAACAGGATCCCCTTAATATGACGTTCATTTCTGCAAGCCGGCGGCTCACCTTTGAACCTCAAACATCGGATGGGAATCTCACGAGCGGAGCTCTCGGCCCTGCTGAAGTCCCCTCGACGTCGCAAAGATCGGCGACAGTCAATGGTGAGGAAGGTTCGTGTTTTGGGAGCCGTGGCTATGGGCGTAGGAGCTATAGAAAGAGTGGGGGGGGGAAAAGGAAGTCCAGAGATCTCCCGGCTTCGAGGACTTTGAGATCGTGCGTGTGGTCGGCGCCGTCGCCTCAGATATTCCTCAACTTGGTGCCAGGTGTTTGGTCTCTCTCTTTTTTTCTTCTTTTCTTCGGAACGTCTTGGGGATTCTTCGAAATGGAGATAGATTTCCAAGGGACAAGCAAGGCTCAAATGAAGAGATCTCAAAATGACGGCTTGCCGGCGGGCTTTTCTGCCTGCTAGGTGTAGGTAAGGTCTAGGGCAACGTTCAACACCTGGAAAATGGGGATTTCTAGGTTGCCGTTGAAGCCCTTAACCCTCTTTAAACCGGGGCCAACCTTAAAGGGGACAAGGGGCACAGGGCTCCGGGATCCACGAGGAAACCGCCAGGCGTGACCCTGGCCCTTCGCATTCTTAGCACCGAGCAACATGACCTCGTCTTGACCAACCAAGGACTGTGTCTCACATGGTGAATCCCTTTTGGTAGTTACCTGGAGGCCAAAAGAAAGCCAATTGGGAACCGATTCCTTTGAGAATCATCCTTTGTGACACGCCTCCAATGGAAAAGGAGGGGTTTCCCAAAACGAAAGTAATGTTCCAAAACCTCCAGTGTGAATGGTTGTTGGATTCAAAATACACCCATTGTTTGGCTCTAGGGGCTAGATGTCCCAGTTTTGGGTAGTGCCCTACTATGATTGTTTGCATCGTAGCTCGGCGCAGTCGGCGCAACAAGCGCGCCCGCAGGTTGGCGGCTCTGGCCGAGTGCTGCAGGCGGTTTTCCGAGCCGAGTTGCGATCGCAGGACACCATGTTTCTGGTAAATTAAAAGTTTTACGACTTGTTTTGGCCAATCCACTCAGGAGGTGAGTTTTTCCATGAGCCAATGAGCAGGGGCTATCTATTTTACAAACGAAACGGGAGTCCATGCACCAGCCAGCTCAAGTGAGTAGCATTTGGCAGGCCAAACATATTATTTTCCTTTCACTCCCTTGTTTTGTATTACATTGTTTTATCCACCGGTGTTTTAATTTCACATATGGTCTTGGGTAGACTCCTAAACTGGGAATTCAGGACTAACGGACCCCTGGTTGATTGCTGTAATAGGGGGCAACCTCCTAATTATTCATCCGCGGTTGACAGCGCGATTTTGACCATGAGACTAGGGGCTCCTTGGATGTACTCACCGAGGAGGGTGTGCCTTACTGAATTTCATAGCCATACTGTGGATGGACAAATTCCATTTTACACCACTTGGAAACCATGGGAAACCATTGTTTGTTGGTATTTACATTGGTATTTACAGGGGAATCATCAGAAGCCAGGGTCTCTCAGTTGGTGCGAAATGAATTTCGTCCATCCACAGTATCTTTCTCTGAGCAACGCTCTCCCCTCGATACACCAGCCTTGCAGGCCAGACACAAGCCCAGCGGCCACTACCGGGCGGTGAAGGTCATGAGCAAGGAGAAAGGGAGTGATGGATCGAATGGCCAAATGGGTTTGCTTCTTGAGAAACTCTCCTGTGTGAATCATAGCCCATGGTCCAAACCGAAACCAAAAGGAGACGGGTTATTCTTTGATTTGTCCAGACCATCAGTTGGCAGCCGGAAAAGGCCCCCTCCCTTTTTTGTTGGTTGAAACATAGAAGGATGTCCCTAAAACACAAAGGTTCCCTGAGATTCCAATTTTGGTGGTTTTTTGATTGTTTGTTTTTTTTACCCCCGGAAAGTTAAAAGTGTTGGTGATGCGTGAGCCCTTGCAGACCCGGTTAACGGGCTGCAAGTTGTATTCGGGCGGTACAACTTTGCCAATCAAAAAAGGCACGATTTGCCTTGTACACGGTTTGAACAAATAAGCCCCCCCCATGGCAGTGTAGAAGTTTTTTCAAGAGAGGCTGGTGTTCATTTGAGTAAAACTGCCTTCTAAATAGGCGGGAAGGTCGCTGAGGGATCAGACATGCTTCCGGGAGATGAAATTGGATAGGCGTTTCCGAGAATAGGACGCCTTCTACGCATGCCTGGTATTCTATTGGTTTCCTCGGGACAAAGAGATCCCTTAAGTTCTACCCAAGAGTAGACTGTGGTGTGGGCTCTCTAGGATGTTCCGATACCATCAGTTGGGCGGTAGCACAGGGACTTCGTTTCGGACCCTGGCAAAGATGACTTGGAAACGGGACCCTCTAGGCAACTATCGGAGGTGTGTCTTCTTCGGGAAACACCAGGAGACCATCCACCAGGCAACGTCTCCAAGTTTGAAAACGCTTCCTGGTTTTGGAAGCCAAACCAATGAGAAGCCGCCCGTTGTTTGTACTTGGTGGGGGGGGGTGTTCCTCGACCCTCCAAATGGTTGGTTTCCCTTTGATTTCCTTTTAAACCAACCCCACAAAGGGTACCCCAAGACAACATATATGCGTTTGTTTTTATTTAAATGCAGAGTATGCGAATGAGATGTTTTTTCTTTTTGTTATTTTCCTCCGGCCATTTTTTGTTTTGTTTTTGTGTGTTTGCTCCGCTGGCTGGTTGGTTGGTCGGTTGGTGGGTCAGTGGGTTGGTCGGTTGGTCGGTTGGTTGGTTGGTTGCGTCGGGTTGTTTGTGGGCTCTGATCTGACAAGTTGCTCGGGGCTGCTTTCATTCTGGGTGGTTTCAGGCTGGCTTAGATCTTACCTCGGATGGGTCTTGGGTTGGTTCGGGTTCATTTAGGCTCAGCTGCTGTGGGGTGCAGGCTGACTTTGGGTGGGTTTGGGGTTCTTGGAGCTGATTTGTGTTAGGTGTGCTGTTGGTTCAGCGGTGGCTTGAGGTTTCTGTATGGTGTGGTTACGTGAGCTTTGGGCTGGCCTAGGCCCAAGAACTCACGTAACCGCACCCTACAGCAAGCCTAAAGCCACCGCTGAACCAGCAGCACACCTAACACAAATCAGCTCCGAGAACCCCAAACCCACCCAGAGTCAGCCTTAACCCCATCCAACAGCCTGCTGGATGTCAACCCTTTGCTGAGCCTAAATGAACCCCAAACCAACCTAAAACCCACACGCAGTAAGATCTAAGCCAGCCTAAAACCACCCAGAATGAAAGCAGCCGTGAGCAACTCCCAACTGCCACCCAATCAGAGCCACCAGGCAACGCTAGGCCCCGGGTCCAAGTGAGGCTGATGCTGAGGATGCGAAAAGCCAGGCCCTAGGAGAAAAAGTAGCGCTAAGGGAAAACTCATACTATACTAAAGGGCAGGAAGTTCAAGGCAGACCATGTGGCGGCATCAGGTTTGCTGATGGACTACCTGGATAGCTGCTGAACTCGTAATGTTGTCGAGCTGGAATAATTCGGGTGTAGCTGCTGGGTTCTTCCCCGGATCCGGTGATCCGGATTCGCCCGAGATTGATCTCCTGGGCCCGATGCTCAAAGCTTTTCAGGAGCGTCTCTTCCAGCAGGAGCAGAGGCTGCAGCGGGCTGGGCCCCTAGAAACAAAACTTGGACCTTGGGTAGTAGTAACTTACTTGAATCCAGAAGAAGTGATCACTACTAGTGGTTACTCAAGTAAGTTGCAAGAAGTATTGTCCACGTGCCCTGGAAAGCCCGGGGTGCCAAATCATGCTTCCCCGCAGAGTGATCCGGATCCCCTTGTAAATGGGTCGCGCCCAATCAACATACACCAAGAGTTACCAGTAACGAATTCTTGGTCAACATTTCGCTATTAACATATTATATACATATATATATATATATATGTTTGATCATTGTCTCCGGGCGGGTGTTGCACACATGTGTTCGTTTGTGTGCCAAAATAGATCATAAATTTGCTTTGTGGGCTAATCGTAGCCACCTGACCAAGGATTTCTACTTTGGTTTCTCGCGTACCCGTCTCACTTTAGTTTCAAAGCGAAACCAAAAGGAAAGCCAAATTCCATGTTTGGGGTCGACACATACCCACGTCTTGTTTTGCGACTGGCCAACGTCATGGCTTTTCTTGGTGGTTTGGATTGGCTTGGGGATTTAAACCCCAGGCCCAGCTCTTTTTGAAACCAAATCTCACTCGCCCAAAGCGAATCGACCTAATCCGACCTTTTGGGTCCCCTGTCTCGTTCATTTCTGGTGGCCCCCAAAGGTGATTCCCTTTCTCTTCTCGGTTTGTAAGGGACGGTACCCCAAGCAACTTGGTTGGCAATGGGGTGGTCATGGACCCCAGCAATGTAGACAACGAGGACTCAGAAACCATGGAAACATGACCACCCGCATCACTTTTGACCATGGCTCGAGCCATGGAGGGGGCGATTCAGCGTGGAACCACCACCCACAAAATGAGTTTTCTTCATGGCTCGAGCCATGAAAGACCGAACACGGGTCTGCAGGCGCGGCTTCGAACTGAGGTCATCACGGAGAAGCGCATCCTCGCGCGGCTCCAGTTCGGGCCCCAGGATTGCGGCGGTTGAAACCGCTGGTTGGAACGGGGAAACCAGACGACAGGGGCCGGTGTCTGCGAGAATGGCTGTCATTTTAAGGTTGGACGCCCCCAAATGGGTTTTGATGGTTTGTTTTTTGGGTTTCCCTTCAAAACCACCAGAAGGGCTACCCTCAAACACAAGACAACCCACATATGTCTGTTTCTTGAAGGGTGGCTAAGCCGCCTTTTGAGCCTCAATTGATGGCGAGTCTCCCTTGGTAGTGATGTTCTAAGGGGCCTATACTACAGGGAAGCCTGTTTGAGGGCAGTCCGTTTTGTGAGCAAACTCCAAATACTTCAAACCACTGGGTTCAACTTTGCCTTGAGTATTACCTGCAGTTCAGAGTTCAGAGTATTGCTTGCAGTTTCTCAGGGCTCCTTAAACGGCACATTTTGCCACCCATTTGAAACATGGCTCTTTCAACACCAAAATAAGGGGAGACCACCATTTACAAGTTGCAATGTTCAGGTGCATAATGCATCCGGATCCCTGTTTCTCCACCCCAAAAAAGAGACAGGAGGATGTTGCCATGTGTGTGTTCGAGAGGACACCGGGCCCAGGAATTTGGCGCCCCTGAGTAAGATGGAACCCAAGACGCCCCGTTGATGAATCTGTGGGAGCTGTTTGGGTCTCAGGTTGCTTGGGGATTGCTTTACTCTTTGTTTCTCAGGGAACTGTCAGGGTATTGGGCAAAAGGCCCGGTGTTGGCGATCTTGAATGACATAAGAAGGGTATGCTTTCCAGATGAGGGAAACAGGTGCTTTTTGTTGAGAAGCACGGTGGCTGAACAGAATGGGGCATCAACCCCAACTTTAGATTTGTAGAACCCAAGATACATGGAGTTTCTAAAAAAATGTGAACCTGCCCTGCCCCCCGCCCCCACCTGGCCAGCTGGCCGAGGCATCCCTTCGTGGTGTCCTTGCACTGGGCGTTCCAGACTACCACCCACCTTTTCCTCGCCCCTTGGCAGATCCTTGAGAAAAAGCTGGAGCAGAGGTCCGACAATACCGCTCTCTCGCACGCGCCTGTCCCAGACTTATGGGGCACCGCACCTGAAACCAAACCCATCGAATCCATTTAAGTATGTAACCAAGGGAACCGCCGTTCAAAACAATCAAATGACAAAACCCTATTTGCTGTACCCTATACTGTAGCGCAGTGGTCGGCATCCAGTGGACAGGGTTTTTCGACAAGCGACAAGATAAGGCCAAGGCCACTGCAGCTGGTGTGGCGGCTGAAGCAATGGGAACGCGTCAAAACTAGGCTCATCTAGGCTCCCTCCAGATTTTTGGGTCAAATTGGCAGCCAACACTTTGTGCTCTTGATTCATATGTGTTTGTCTCCAATTACGGAATCCCTCCCCAACAAAACGAAACGCAAGATAAACAAAGTAAAGGCAGTGTCCCTGTGGTTCCCCTTTAAAACAGCTCAAAGAAGAGTACCCTCAAACACATACGCATCTCTCCCGCCTCCTCGATTCATGGTTGTGGAAAATATGGTTTTAGGGCCGATTTCTGTGAAACCAAGAAATCCCCTCAAAGTGATAGATACACTGGTCATGGGAATGACTCATGTTGGTATTGGCTATGATATTGAATGGGGAACCACATCACAGGTGGCTGTTGGACATGAATTCTAGTCCATTGAGTTGTTGACTTGCAACCTTGAACAAACTTCGAGTCACTTGCGGGGCGAACAGGATAGACCATGCCAAAGGGATAGCTTAAAGGGATAGCTTAAAGGGATAGCTTAAAGGGATAGCTTAAAGGGATAGCTTCGCAAACACCAATACAGGGACAGGAATCGAGCAACAAACAAACAAATCAACAAAATCTAAATGAGTGTGTCTTTTTTTGAGGGCACCCCTGTTTGGTCTGTGTTAAAGGAAAGCCAAACGGAAATCACCATATGTATATATATATATTATATATATGTATATTTTGGGGGGAGGGGCTCCTCTAAAAGAAGACACCGAGTTTTGATGATTTCACCTGCGAGGTCTTGGACTTTTGTGGCGGCGGAGAGCTCTTTTTCCACATGCTGCAGAGAGGTCGCTTTGAGGATGCCAGAGGGGCCGCATGTGTGTATGTGGGTGGGTGGGTGGGTGGGTGGATGGGCACGTGGGTGGTGTTTTTGCTCGGTTTCCAGGAAAGCCGAACGGGCAGTCACCACTTGGAGGTCCCATGGTGACGCATACGATTGGGAAGCTTCATTCTGCTCATCCATCTCCCCAGCTTTTCCGCACTCGTTCCGCTGTGGTTCTCATGGGTTCCGCACAAAAAAACTCAGTGCTTCTGGTTACCAATAGAACACTGCGCGGTCCTTGGAGGGCCCCCAAGAATGGTGTTTTCTCGTGGTTTTCCTGTAATACCACCAGAAAAGGGTGCCCTTAAAAAAAAAAGACGCGCCCATATTCTTCGATGGGATTTAGCTTGCTTCAACTTCAATGATTTATAACCAAATGGGTATTCACCAGGGTTTTGTTCCTTTTTATGACATGCAATTTTCTTGTGGCGTTCGTACCTTTCCTTGCACTGGCTTGGAGAGCATAGGGAGCATGACAGCGGGGCTTGATATCTTTTTGAGAAGACCATGTTAGCAGAAAATAGAACGTATTTGCACGTTGTCTGACGAATTTATCAGGAAGTGAGCCACAAAGTTCTTGGACCCTTAGTTCTTGGGAGTTCCTGGACTGAAGTGTAGGGTGGGGCAATATAGACTTTTACAATTGGACCCTGGTCCAATTCCTCAAAGTGAAGCCAAAAGGAGGTTGCTTAAACAACGGGGAGGGGTGTCTAAGCATGTTTAAACAGAGGTTTGCACCCTGCGGTTCAGTGTCCGGTTGGCTCCAATAGGTTGCACAGCGAAAGCACAAATAATTTTACTAAGTTGTATATTTTCTTTCTTTGTGGTCCAACCTTTACAATGGGTTTTGCGCACTGCTCGCTTGGACAAAAGGTCAGGGTGGATGCTTTGCCAAGTGATTGGTGGCCATCCGAGTAAGCTTGCTGGGTTCATTGAAACAACACACTCAACCCTGCGAGCATCTCACTTGCTCAAAGGCGCTGGAAGTATATGAGAATGTGGCAAGAAGGGACTTTTTCCCAGGAAAGCACGGTGGATGTCCTTCGGTTTTCGCCTTTAAACGGACCCCGAAAAGGAATTTCTCAAAATACACACTCATATGAGCACTGGCTCGCTCGTTCACTAGCTTGCTCATATGGTTTTCCTTGTGGTGTCTCACGGGAGCCTCCCCGATTTTACGAACAACGCTGGAGGAGGCCGACGGCAAGTTCTACTTCTGCGAGATCCTGCTCGGCCTGGAGTACCTTCACTCACAGCAGGCGATCGTCGATCGCTTTTTTGTTTTCTTTGGATGGGAAGTAGATTACTTCAGTATGATAAGTGGTGTAACTGGGGTGATCAAATCAAACCATGGTAACCTACCTGGCGTTGGTTGAACACCCAAGTAACCCCTTTAAGGTAAGCCAGTGAAAGCCTTACCAGGGTACGGACAAACTTTGGGAGAGCTAGACAAGAGGCCAGTTATGTAGCAAAT
The DNA here is from genome assembly GCA_963377175.1 of Effrenium voratum. Lineage (NCBI taxonomy): Eukaryota > Dinophyceae > Suessiales > Symbiodiniaceae > Effrenium > Effrenium voratum. Next base: position 472,072 of record CAUJNA010000113.1, read on the forward strand.
AACTGCCGCCGCTCGCATACATACAAATACTTGTATGTGTAGCTAAACAGAGAGAGAGAGAGAGAGATAGTGAAGGACACTCGTGGGAATTGGACATGGGGCTTCTGTGTGTTTTAAGGCACCCTGTTATCTTCCATGTTCGCTCAGATGTTTTGTGTTGCTGACTTTGAAGGGGATCTATCATATTGGAAACGTTCCCAGGGGCCTAGCATGGAACCCGTCAAAGGGTCCCTTTTAAAGAAACATAGTATTCCAGGACCCGTGGAGGGTAAGCAAATGGAAGTTGAGGGCTGCTTATAATGAGCAAACGGAAGCCCCCAAATATAAGTCCTTAGGCCTCAGGATGAGGTCAATCCCCCCAGAATAGGCTGTTTTGGCTACAATCCACTCGATCGGTGGAAGTTGAGCAAACCCCCGGCAGGTGCTCTACCGCGACCTGAAGCCGGAGAACTGCTTACTGGACAACGACCCTTCGATTCGTATGGCGGGCCCCGAAAAACGCCGTGTGTGTGTGTGTGTTTTGTTTGGAGCCCTTGGTCAGGATTGCTGAAGGAAGCCAAGGAGAGAACCACCCAAAACCAACATGGAATCTGCACAGGGGTCCTCCTAATGTGCATTGGTCATTCGACATTCCTGGGCTTGGCGGGATGGTGATCGACCCTTCCCCGAAGCCTGTGGGGTCCGGAACCCTCCCTGACTGCGAAGAACCACGGCCAGAGCTTGTTCGGGTGTAGCTTTCAGCTGTCCGGTAGGGGTGGTGACCCCTAAAAATGTGGAGTCCAGGGAGTCCTTGGCCCGCTTGGGATGCCTGACCTGAATAAGTGTGTCTTCTTTTTTGGGGTCCCTCTAATAACCACAAAGATGGGGGAATTAGCAGCACACAAAAAGGCACACCCAAGTTTGACTCCACGGCAATCAATTCGATTGAACACATGACCATCAGCTGTCCTTCACCGCTTTAGACGGCCTTCCAAACCCATGAAAGTGAGGTCAACTGACCACTTGGGTGAAGCCAAGAAACGTCTCTGCAGGTTGGGAAATGAACAACAGGTCAAGAAAAGCTATTCCCTCACTTCCCGGGTGGCCAAGAAAGTTCAAACTTTGTGTTTAACTACAATTCCCAAACAGTATAAAGTCTGGAGTGAGCTAAACAAAAAGCTGCCTGCCACTTCCAACGCTGGTCGGGGATTTGATTCCCCGGCTCGATTAAACCGCAAGAGAAGCGCACCGTAACCGTTAAACCGCTGATCGAAGCCACGACACCGTTGGCTGAAACTGGCTTCGGGTTGGTGTCCGTTTAGCACGCCCACCCGCTTGTATCTTGAGCATTTGTTCACAGGCAAGCTTGTATATCCCATTTGCTACCAGCAGCGTGATGGAAGCTGCCCCCCTCTTTAGGGAAAGTTATCTATCTTATTCAAGGCTCCTTCCTTCCAGACCACCAGCAACTACGGAGAGCCGGGGTTGTTCAAAAGAGCAATATATGGTTGAAAAGAATGATCCGAAATCAACCCCACTTGCAGTTGTAGAACCTTCTTTCCATTTGTTTTGTCGCGTTTGAGGTGTCCCTGTTTGCATTGAAAGCCATCGAGACATGGTCGCATTGTCTCAAATTAGCGGTTCAAGTGAGTGGTTTCCTCTTGGCTTACAAACTATTTGTGCAAAGTACAATTCCCATCGGTACGCTCCCCCCCCACCCCCCGGAAAAAATGGGCCGCTTATCTAGCTCTTTTAAAGTTTGTCCGTACCCCGGGCAGGCTTTCACAGGCTTACCTGAAAGGGGTTTCTTGGGTGTTCAAGCAACGCCAGGTAGTATGGTTTTTTATTTGGGGATCCTAGGCTTCCTTAGAGTTCCTTAAAGGCCCCCTGCCCCCTCCAAACGGCCCCCCCCCCCCCCACAGGGGGCCCCGTGCCCCCTCCAGACGCCCCCCCTTTAGGGACTCAGTAAACCAATTATCCTAGTTTGCGCTACCCATTCTTCGCCGAGGAAGGGCACATTCGCCTGACAGACTTCGGCTTGTCAAAGGACTCCGTCTGCGTCAAATGGCTAGTCTTTGGCAGATGGGACCGAGCGGTGAGGCGGCCTCATGCTGATCGATCAGTCAACCAGGCAGATTGAGAAATGGAGCACCCCCAAAAGTGATCCGGATGGGTACCGCTGTTTGCTGACGCAGACATCACATGTTCTTGCATTTAGTCGTTTCTTTCTTGAACAGGAGATCTTGAACAGGCTGCGTTATCTGCCAGTGGTAACGGGACCCACCGGGTATGGTGGCAATTGAGATCTGGGCATTGATTTGGTCAAAGATCCCTTTGGATTGGTTCAAGGCAAGAACGTGTTGAGCACCTTGATTTTGTAAGTTTTTAAGGTGGCCTTTTGTTCAGAGCCAAAACCAGTACCCGCTTGAATTGTTTTCTTTTTGGCTTTTTAGTCTTTAGTGGGGTTGTCCATTCAACCCACTAAAAGTTAAACTTTTAGTGGATCTGAGGACAGCCGGGAAAAGGAAAGCCGTTGTAACCCCGGTAGCTGGTGTCACTAGGGTTAGCCTCCTTGATCCTTTCGGGAAGCCCATTTTAGCGGCAGACAGTTTGGCTGAGGATGTGAGCGATTGGGCGGGCTAAGGAGCCAGAATCTCGTGAGCTTCGCAGGACAATCTGACGCACTCCGCCCTTTTTACCTCATTCGTGCCGGCCCTATGGGGTCACCGGTGTGAAGTTGGGTGAAGGGAAAACTGACGTGCCCGTCATGTACACCACCAGAATACTACATACGTATATGGTGCAGCGCCCTATATTATACACCTGTGGCTAAACAAACTTGCACACGCACCCACATTATCCTCCTTCGATCATGACTAGAACTTGTTTTCAAGCGCCTCCCCCCCATTGCAGTCTAATTGCTTAGGCACTCATATTAGGCGCGTATATTAGGCCGCTCGCAGCGAAACCTCACATGAACAATCCAGTTGAAGAGTGGGGATCCTTTATTTGCTCATTGAATCTGGGGTCGCCTCGAATGCAGGTACCCTTTTTCTACCACCCCCCCTTGTCTGTTGAACACCACTCCCATTGTTCTCCGGTCCGGGCGCATTGGCTCCGAATTGATCGATCTAGGGTATCTCAACCTCGTTTTGCCCTCCTGCTTTGTTTGCTCCATTCTGTTCAGGGGGTTTGAAGTGGCGAACATGTTGAAAGCAAGCAGGCAGCGTTCTTTATCGATAAACAATGAAGGCTGTGGCCTTGGAAAGAGTGGTGGCGGGTGTTGCCAAGATTCGCCATCAATTGGGAATTGGGTGGCTCTGGCTCTTGGGCGCAAGTTGTGGTCCAAATGCTCAAGTGTAATTTCATGATAATTCAGCCGGCATGTCATATTAGGTTTGAACACGTTGGCCATGAATCCAGGCGACTCGTGAGAGGTTGCTCCGAGGAGCCAACGCAACCCTTATAACACGTGCTGATCAAATCCGCTTGCTTTGTTCCATTGCGCCAGGACGGCCTTCCCTCCATGGGTGTTCAACCAACGTCAGGTGAGTAGGTTACTTCACCATGGTTATATGGGGACTCACCCCAGTTACACCAGTTAAAGTTATAGCCATGGTTTACCTATATCCGAGGGCTCTCAGCTACCTGCTTTTGGTGGGCTGGAAAAACCGCGCCCCCGGATCGCGTTTTAGCGGCTTAGGTCGGGACTGCAGGGTATTTGAGCCCTGAGATGGTTGCAAGACAGGCGCCGGGGGGGGGGGGGGTTGCGGTCTTTAATGTTGACCTATAATTAAGAACCCGCCCCCAGTTATTTATCAGGTGGGCCCTTTTTAGTGGGACGATTCCTTCGTTTGACCTCGGATGAATAAGCCCCTGGTTGATTATATGGGTTTGTTTTTTTTTATGCACGCGAGGTTGCATGCGCCATGGTGCTTTCTAAGCTCTGAGGTCATTGAAACATGTCTGAGCAGCTGATAATTTGACCAGGTGTTTACCT
>CAUJNA010000113.1:481050-531050 GCA_963377175.1 Effrenium voratum
GTATCACCCAATATTTGGAGCCGCAAAGAGATTGGTGCAGCCGTCGCCTTGTTTGTCGGCAATAGTGTGATGTTCGAAAGCAGAAACCCGAGCTGAAGTCCAAGGATTCTTTAGGTTGTCAAAGTCAGACAATTCTAGGGGTTAATTCCCCATTCTTTTCAGCCATCGTTCTTTTCAAAAACCAGCCATTTCCCCAAGGTTTTTGGTGGTTTTCTAGAAAGAAGGATCCCTGGAAAGAATGGGGAAGTTACCCCAAGACCAATGGGTTTGTTTCCCTTTAACCCACCACTTAGCTGGTGACTTGGATCATGGCAAGTAATGAGGCCTGACGCGGATGTTTCTCAAAACAGCCACGGCTTTTCTTCTGAGAAACGGGCGGGACGCCTGTTTGTCACCTACAACAAAAACAACGTTAGCAGAAAGGGTGCCTTGCTCTTGGCTATGGCTACAATTTGCCCTCTGGGCAAATGGCTTCGCCATGGAGGTATGGATGCTTATGTATATACTTATGTAAGTGGTTAAAAAAACACCTCCATAGCTCCAAACCCATACCTGAACATGGCTTGACTTAGCCGTGACGATGTGACCAGAGGCACCCTTGGCACTATCCGATCCTTCGACTTCGACAATCGAGCGCTCAAGCGCGCGACTGTAGGCCATGGGTTTGTACGGACGCGCAGAACATCCTCTCAGGCAGAGATCTGGGGATGGACGTTATACGTCCTGTGGAGTGATCAGTGAAGCAATCATAAGCAATCCACTTGATGCACGGGCGGTTTCTTCCCTTTTTTTGTGGGGGGGGGGGGGGAACCTCTTTGCGGTTGGTTTTACAGGAAATTCGAGAGGAAACTCAGGTCCCCCCCCTCCCAAAAAAAGAGAGGCATGACTGTTTCCATGTCTCAAATGCGCACAATGTATAGATGCATGCTGATGCGCACAGGGGCCCAGTCTTTGTTCCCTCAAATGATTGCGGGAGCCATATGTTAATGTTGGCATCGGCACACGGTCATGGTCCATGAGAACGTGTAAATGGTTGTCATGATCCCTGGGACACGGCGCTTATGGGGCTGCGGGGGCAGGGAGGGGAGGTGGGGAGGACCCCTTGGAACAGATGCTCTTCGCCTCTTGCAAGAGCCTTTCTTTGGGGGTTGGGTTTGGGACTTTGGTTTGATACACATGGGTTCTCCCAAATGGATCCCTACGGATTCGCCCGAACATAGCCTCTGCCCAACGTCAGGTAAGTTGGTTACAACTTGTACCCATGGTGAAAAGTGGTGTAACTGGGGTGATCGTCCCCCTAAAAAGGACTGCCCCTCTCGCTCCTCCCTAGGCCCCATGAATGGTTGATCCAGAAAGCACAAGGGCTCCAAGTACATGGAATCGCCCGGTGGATCTAGTGGGTAGGCACCAACTGGGCCGAATGAAAGTGGTTTTTGGAGCTTCAGCTCGAAGTTCAAGTGCTTAAACAAAAAAGTTTTGGTTGAGCACACAAGAATGACTTGCTTGGTTGTGACAGGAAGTTGATCATCTTTGGAGTTGCTGGACTGGTGAGGAGGTTCAGCTTGCAGGATGGCCAAAAAGAGCCAAACAAAAAGACAAACAAAAGCAAACACCACAACATGTTTTGGGCGAGTCAATGAAGTACACGCATATGACTTGTTTGTAGGTTAAGACATTGGGCCATGTGCACCCCTCAGCTCAATTCGCGGTCGCGCGCGATCCGGTCCGGCGAGGCCTGCTCCAACCAGATCCGGTGCTGCTCGCCGAGTTTCCACGGGGCTTGGTTTCGGATTCGCGGTGCTCCGCGGTATGTCTAGGCTGCTCTTTGGTATAATCTTCAACCTACGGTGGATGCACGAAATCCAGTTCGCACCACTTGGAAACCATGGGAAACCGTTGTTTCTTGGTACTTGCAAGGGAATCATCCTTGCAGGGTCTGTTAGGTGGTGCAGGATTTCGTCCATCCACAGTATCAATCTGACCGCTTCCCTACTAACTAGCAATCAGTTGTTGGTTGGTTGGTGTGGCTTGTTTTGCTTTTTGTATTTGTTGTTTGTTTGTTTGGCTGTTTGGTTGGTCGGTTGGGGCTAGTTTGGTTTGTTTTGTTTGTTTTGGCAAGTTGGTTTGTTTGTTCATAACTTAGCAAAGACCAATCATTTTTTGATTTGCTGTCAGCTCATCAGGCAAGCCAGGCAAGCCACGCGCGCTGCCTTCAGCGCTTGCTCAAAGATAGCTCGGCACGTGACATAGAGGTAACCTTTTGGTTTGGATCGGTGGGAACTGGGGAAAAAGTACTGCCGCCCCCCCCCTCCCTTCGAAGCCACATGGGGAAGGCGCAAGCCACGTCCAAACCACCAACCAAACCACACCTTTGGAAGCCGCATGGGGAAGGAACCTAACGTCCAAACCCCCAAGCCAAAACACGACTTATTCTATGTTCGCTGGCACTGCATCGCAACCATAACCTTGCGGTTTACGCTGATTTGAAGAGCCATAAGGTGCAGCTAAGCCAGAGATAGAGCTTTTGGCAGGGCTCGTGGCAAGTCAGGCATAGACTTGATTTGCAGGGGGCCCACTCCACTTAACGGAGCCCATTGACAAACCGCTTAGGGATCACCGTAGTACCTCAACACTGGTATCTGCATCGCGGGATCATTGAGATGACTGTGGGAAATCGCAGCAATGCTTTCCCCAACTCTTCGGTGGGATTCACCCTTTAAATTCGCTTTCGTTTTGTGGGCTGCTCCACAAAAGAATTGACAACCCCGCTCCTGTTAACTACTCCCGGCCAGCACCCGATGTCCTTTACAGCCGATGCTCAAAACCCTCTCTGTTCTTGCAACCACATTTCAGTATGTCAAAACTCGGTGTGGATATACGGGATACAATTTACTTTGACAGCCCGGATAAATGTCACTGAACCAGCTTTTTGGGTTTCCCTTGCTACAAGTAAAATTCACCGCTTTGGAGCTGCCCACGGATCGATTTGGTGCGCCATGGCTTTCTGAGATGTGGCTGCCCTTCTTTGCAGCGCACTGAGCAAGTCTCGGTCATGGGAGGCCCCTTTTGGTAGGTTCCTTTCCTGCGGTAGAAGGAATTGGGAGGAGGAATGGCGGAGGGCTTCATGATTTCCTGTCCGGGGTGGGAGCGTTGCCATTTTGGGGCTGGCCCAAAAAAAATAAGTCACTGAGGTTGAGCCTGGGAAGCTTAGATGTGCGCAGACTTTGACTGGATCCCACCCCCACCAGATGAATCCTCTTTTTGTCTCGTCGGGTCCTGAACCCACAACAAAAATGCGGGTCCTGGACGCAATAAGGCGTCCAATTCTTCTTCTACTCGGGTTTCTGGGCAACTGAAATTGGTTCTATATAGAAACCAGAATGCTGAGGCCCTGATTAATCAAACCCCCAACTTACTATCAAGGGGGTTCCCTTTTTGAGTGGGGAGTCGTTTCTTCCAGGGACCCCCCCCCAATAGCATAATCAGGGGTCAGCATTATATACGTGCCCTTGGTCAGTTTTGGTTGGATTGCATGGGAACCTACTGGGATTCTACGAGATGAGCTGCTCTGTCCGAAAAATGTCCCAGATGTACCATAAATGAGAGAATGGCCATTTGAAAGGGATGTCACTGGTTCCCAGGGGCCGAAAATTGTTTCAGTTTGGTCGAACATTGTCATTTGTATACGAGGTGACTCTATTTTACTCCAAATTAGACACCAGGCAATGAGACCAGAGCGTCCTAAATGGTAAGTAACACCCATCTAGGAGATGCGAAGTAGGCCTACATTTCAGAATGGGTAGTTTCACATTCCCAGGTCGCACCAAAAAGTGGATTGAATTCATGTGTCACCACATTTAGATCCACACGGCCTTTGTTTTGGGGAGCTGTGTGAAGCTTGTTTTGGGGAGCTGTGTGAAGCCATGTCAACTGGGTGCGTCTGTTTTAGGAGATCCCTCAGTGTTCCTTTTGGTTTCCCACTACGTTTGAATGGTTCTTCCTTTGTTCAAAGACGACAACAACAATCAACCAGAAGGATTTCGCTATGGAGGGGAATCCAATGTTGACAGAATATCTTACACTACCCTCCTGCAACTGACATTGCTCACCCCTTTGCCCTGTGTTTTGCTGTGTGTGGTTGTTTCTCTGCGTGTGTGTGTGTGGTCTGTGTATGGGCTTGCTTGCTTATGTGGTGTTGCTTTTTGCTTGTTTTTTCTGGGGGGTTTTGTATTACACCCACCCTGAAATGTCACCCTTGACAAATGACCCAGAATGGTTCAAAATAGCACGGTTTTATCCGGAGATGTGCCTAAATGGGGTCAACACCCAGGTGTATTCCCGGGGTGTAATACAAAAACCCTTGGAGTTTTGCGCCTGCTTGCTATGGTGTGGCCGGGTGGCGGTTTTCAGCGGGGGGCAGAGTCCGCCGGCCCAAGGAGCTCCCCAAGGACCTGGGCTGCGAGTGGAGTCGGCGCCCAAGGCCGCGCTGGATATATATGTGTGTGCGCGTGTGGGTTTTTGTTTAAAGATTGTGTTGTTTCTTTGTTTGTTTTGTAGATTGTATAAAGGGGGGTTACCATAAGATACTATCAGGTGGAAGCTGTTGTAAGGTAGCTATAAGGTGGGGATATTTGCATAGTCGTTGATTCAGAATGGTCTAGACGGGCTTCCCTTGTTGTAAGACTGGGGCAGTGGGTACTCGAAAACCAAACTGAGTCATCCAGGACCGAGCAATGATCCACGGCTCGCCCGCCGCCGGTATTCGCCGCCGGATCAGCGCCTTTGGCGGTTCTGGTTGGGCCCTTTGAAGGGACTTGTGGTTTTAGTTCCTCAGACTGATTCCCAAGTGGCGCGTCAACCCGAACATGCTGTCCTGAATGTGATGTTTTTTGCTGGGGGAATGGGTGGATTTTGCAAGACAGTAATCACAGGGGCCCACTTTGGTATCACCGATGGGGAGCTTGGTTTCCATCCACCATGGCTACGTAAAAGTTCGTCCCGAGGCGTGTTTTGTGTTTCAGGTGACGCAGTGAAGTCGTGCCGTGTGGCTCCAACCTAAGAGCCCGCAGGTTGGGCCCCCCAAACTGGGCCGATCCCCATTTTGAGCACCGTTTTGGGGCTGTCTTTTGAGCTGGTACGCTGTTTTGGTTGAAAACCACAGGCAGGTGGCAACCGTTTCCTTTTGGTTTCCCTTTGCCATCCAAGGGATCCCCTAGAGACAGATCCATATGCGTCCCAATTTGGAAGACCAAGGGCTGAGGAGAGAAAACCAGGTCAGAGCAACCAAAAAAACAAGCAAAAACGGTTGGTGGATCCCCCCCTAAGTTTCTCTTTGTCATGCCAATCAAGTGAAAAGACCAAGCTGAAAGGCCGAGCAACCAAAACCCGAGAACCCGACTGCTGCACAGCCCTTTTCGGGTTTGTCCGGTGCGTTTGTGTTTGAGTTGGTACCTTTTGTTCGCGTTTTTTTGTGGAAAACGCAAAGGAACACCGTCGCCATTTTGGGGAGTTCCCTAGAGTGACACACCCAAATTGTGGTATAGATGGTTGATTTGAGCCACAGGCCACAGCGAATTAACATGTTTCCTTTGTTTTCTCGCGAAAGCCCAGAAGCTTCTCACTTCCTCAGATCTCAAATCCCAAACTTAAGTCAAACATTAGGTACCATTCTAGCGGCAAACAACAAGTTTAATCTAGAAAAATACCTAATGTTGCCATTGAATGGCCGTTGTTTGGGATTTCAAACCCTTTTCGGATTCCTCTGTGAGACCACAACGCTGAGGTAGCCCGGCGCCTGTGCCAGATGAGGAGGTGCGCTTGTGAGTAAGAGAACCGCCGGCTGGAGCGGAATATTTTTCAGGGAGACTCGGCTGTGTCAGAGGGAAGCCAACATGACCCGGTTTGTTTTTTTTGGTTAATTTTTTTTGGGGTGCCCTTTTAGTTGGTTTAAACGGAAACCACTCATTTGGGGGGGGCTATTTTAAGACACACCCTCCAGAAACCACGTGAAGGTCGTTCATTTTGGGGGTACCCTTGTTTTGATGCCCGTCTTCTTTGAAGTGAATTCAGCATTGCAGCGCACGGAAGACAGCTAAGCTCTCAGCTTCCCAAGAGCAAAAGGTACCAACTTTTAGTCGGTTTAAACGGAAACCACTCATTTGGGTTTTTTTGGTTAAGCCTTTTTGGGTTACCCTTTTGGTTGGTTTGAACGGAAGCCACTTTTTGTTTTGGGGGGGGTCCCCTATTTGACCGCTCGAAGGCCACCGATTTATTTCACACCCAACCCGATTCACCCGAGATGCTCAAAATGGGCGAACCGGGCAGATTTGATATGTGCTCTTCACGTGGGCCTTTCGGCAAAGCTCGTAGTGTAAAAGGATTTTCCCAGGTCTCATACGATAGACCTACCAGACTCTGTGAAATGATTCGGACCGAGCGGCTACATGTATGTTCTTTATGACTCCCTTCGAATGGGCTTCGGGCCCTGCAGAAGCTCAGATAAGTCATGGTAAAAGTTATGGGCTTATGGGCTGGGCCCTCTCTAGAACATTGCAATTCATGATCCTGATGGACAAAATCCGGGCCAGGGATGGATGGAACCCTCTGAGAATGAATCCACCTCCCTGGTCCCGCGAAGCGAAGCGGTTGTTGTCCAGTCTGGACTCCGTGCGAAAAAAATCGAGTTCTCCAAATTACTTTTGGGGCCGTCCCTTTAAACCACCGTTCAACTCAGGTTTTAAACAAAGCGCATGGTGTCACTTGAATGGGTCCAGACAGTCAGTATGGCTGGTCTTTGTGACCGAATCGCCTTGGAGAGACCTTGCCATTCAAGCTACAAGCAGACTGACATGGAAGCTGAACACACCCACCCCATTGCCATTCATATTCGGAATCTCCCTAAATGGGACCCATCTTTCGTTTGTCTCAAAAGGCGGGAAATCCTATAAGTGCTTTCCTTTTGGCTTCAACCCGTCCCTCAAAAACGACACCCATTTTGGTGTGTCTTTTTAAAAGGACGGCACGGATGCCTTCGGTTTTCCTTTAGGTTTCCCCTCAAAGCCGTAAAAAGAAAAGGGGTCAAAAAAGCGATTTGGAGTCCCTCACCCTCTTCGAGGCGCCCCGCGAGCCTGCGCCGGGGCCCCCAAAGCGAGGCTCCCGTGGGCTGCCCTTTGGGCATCGCTGAAAGGGTGAAACAGCTGGAGAACCGAAGCCATTCGGGTGATGTTTCGGTGGGTCTTATTTGCAGTGGTCCTTTTGGTTTCCCCTTAAATCCAGCAGAGGGTTCCCCAAAAAGGACACCCAGATGGTTGGGTTGAAACTGTCAGGACGCTTTGGCGGACATCAACATTCGCTGGGGATTCATGTCCACTCACCACTTTTGAAGGGCGTTCCTATTAACAATTCAATTCCATGTGGGTGAACACTGGGAAACATGGTGAACACGGGAACTATGGAGCTAATTCATCAAAGCATGGGCTTGCCGACAGTTCCCCTCTCGATATACTTTGTGGACACACCGCTAAAAATGGCAAACAACAAACTTGGACAGGTTTTGGTGAATCCACTCGGGAAGCGAGTGGTAAATATGGGCTAAGTGTTATACTCCTTGGGCATATGTGAGTGGAAGTGCAAAGAGCAATGAGAGCTGAACTGGGAGGCTGGGGGGCTTAGTCCTCATTTTGGAGGGTCATGCTGAAAGCAACTCCACACACACACACACAAGTTCACCCAGTGTTGATTTTTCAGGCGAACTGGCAACGCATGCATGGTGGCACCCAGGTTCCGAGGGTTCAGGGAAGCTTTTTGGGCCCATTCTGGCAATACTCCATGGGCCCATTTTTGTCGAATGCTGTGACAGGTTGGAGTCGACGAAAAAAGCCGGGGTCATGACTTACGGCAGTGGGCAAATCAACCACACCCGACCGCAAAACCATAGTAATCTACGGTAGATTAGGGATTTCCTTGTTCCGCTGCTTGTAGGGCATCTACCGTAGCATTTTCCATCGAACTTCCGCAGAGATGATACTCTTCGGACGTTCTGTTGAATTGACCTCGACATTTTGCATGGTGAATATGTTCAGACGTTCCATCGAACCTTTCAGACCCAATGTTGAAGTATGGCGATGTGAGTGAAGCATACATGGACCATGTACATCTTGCACCGAATCGATTTCCTATTCCTTGTACAGTACTGTGACAGGTGACGCATTTTAGATCTGAAAGGTTATACCGTTATACTTGTTTGCCTTTCCAGTTGCCAGCATCTCCCAAAACAACAACAGAACGGGAAACAAAAGGAAGAAAACAAAACACGGAGAGAGGGGAAAGAAAAAAAACAGAAACAAACAACACAAAAAACAAAACAAAAACCCTTCAACACAAAAAAAAAAAAAAAAACTGTCCGTGTGCTTTTTGTTTCGCCCGCGGGAGACCGAACCCAGCTCTCGAGGCCCCCGCGTGTTCTCGGCGAGGAAAAGGCCGGGGTTTTGCGGTGCAGTGGACGGTCCCGTTGGGTGAGGGCCCAACTTGATCAACCCTCCTGGTCTCCCCATGTCTTTCTCAGGAGGGTACCTTCTTGCGTGGGTACCCGGTTCGGGGGTGTAAAAGGGAACATGGAGGGAACCACCCAACATTCTGGGCGTTTTGAAGACCAAGTGACCATGGACGACCTTTTCCCATTGGGTGGGAAAGTGAGATCTTTGTCATGGCTGTTCCTAGTGGTCATCCCGTGACCCATGGGGGAGAAGGAGCGGGCAATTCCAACCGGACAAACCATGAATATATGTTGTTTTGAGGAAACACAGCCACACCCCTAGCCCCCGCGCTTGGCAAATGTGTCGCCAGGAAGCGGAAAGCCCGCCGAAGGCAATGGATGAGTCGCCAGTCGGACATGTTTGTGCGGAGACCTGAAACATCTTTGGCTTACAAATTCAAGTAACCCAAAGAAAAGGGGTGGTCTCAAGAAGACCCGTGCGTGGCTTGCCCATCTCATGTGGCCAAGGACATGTTCTTTGTGCAGCAAAGTAGTGGAGATAAGGAGTCATTTTTGGTATTGCTCGATTTTGGATTTTGGATTGAACCTGCAACAGGGGTGGAGCCAGTGGGGTTTTTGTGCCGCTTCGAGCAACCAGGTGCCGCAACATGTTCGAGTGTTGCTCGTTTGGCAGGATCCAGGTGTTTGCCCCTCCCCATTGTTCTTTGGTCAGCACCAGGGTTGTGGGATCAAGGGGGTTTCTCCCCACTGTGATACAAGGAAATCCCCCTTTATATTAACAAAATAGTCTTTGCGAAGCCGTTTCTGTTGCACAGTGGTCATTCCCCACAGCCCTGGTCAGCCCCAGTGGATCCCAGTTGCCACCAGGGATCCCTGACCAAATTCCCTCAAGGCTCCTCAAATTCATGAGCCCCTTGTTCAAGCACGCGAGCCCCGTTTTTGAATGGATGGTTCCCGGCAAAACCAAACGGGAGATCCGGGAAGAGGTCCCCAGTTGCTCTTTGGGTTGTTCCTGGAACCCCGGAAGGAGCAAGAAAGGACGAGGGTCTAAGGTGGGTGGTTCTGTTACAACTCACTCCCCGAGTTGGACTTTAGTCACTTTTGGGGTCTGGACCATTTAGTGGTAAACCTAAAGATGATTGCATTCCTTTTGGTTGGGGGGGCGGATGTTGACACACCCTGCAAGTGAGCGTGTCTCAAAACGTTGGAACCTTGAGGCACACACGCATTGTTTTTGTATATATAATATATGTAATGTGTATCTTTGTTTTAGGTTTTTTCAAGGGTAAAGTAGATACTTATGTCTCGGGATGTCTTCGTGCTTTTTTTGGCTAAACTTACATAGTGTTAGTCAGTTCCGACGAATCCGGCTTGAGGCCCCTGTGAGATAGGGATAGTTTGGTATTCTGAACATATCACAGACCTGGGGGTGTTTGGATTGAGGGCAACTGGATTTGGTGGACACCACCTCACCACTAACTAGAGGGAAGCCCAAAAAGGAAACTAAGCACATGGAGGCCCCTTTGAGAAGCACTAGGGAAAGGGTCTAGACGCGCAGTGGGTTGCATGTTTTTCTTTTTTTTGGGGAGGGGGGTTCCGGGAAAAGAAGCAGAGGAAAGGGTGCCCGTTTTTCCCATGGCCACTGGAGGACCAATGGAATGGTTTCTTCAAAGTCTAAGTAGGACTTGCTACCTGAGCTGCAATCAAAACTCAGGAAGAAAGGTTAAGGGGAAATTCCCCCAAAACATCAGTGCGGTTTCCGCCCTTTCGATTGTTTATGCGGTTTTGGTAGACCCTTCAGAAATTACCAGGTATTTATTGTGACTACAGTAGTGTCATAAACGAGACCAAGCTGGTGTCTTCGTTTTGGCTGCCGATCAAAACATCAGTGTGCAGAGTCTTGCTGTATCAACCACTCGGGTGCAAGAGAAGCCCAGACACACCTCTCACCACAGCCGGACCCGTTCGATGTTCAGGACCCGGTCCCTCGCAAAGGAACCTGGTCCAAACCAGGACCCTTTTGAAACGTCGAAGCGGGTCAGGAAAATGGGTGGGAAGCGCCCCGCCTTTTCCGGGGGTTCGGGTTGGTGGTTTGGGGGGAGTTAACCGGTGGGAGGGTACATAAAGCGGGGCATTTGGTTTCCCTCGCTCCAAGGTCCACCCCCGAGACCCCTCCAGGCGAAAGGGCGGACCGCCGCCAAAGCACCGCTGAGGCTAGGGTGCGGTGTGGAAACTTTGAAGCCAACCCTTCCCAGAGTTAAGACTTGTGGCTAGGTCTCCCAGTAGTGCCCTTTTACCCTGTTTTGGGGGAGGGTTCCCCTACTAAAATAAATTTAACCTCTCTGGTCCTGGAGGACCAAGGTGGGTAATAACGGAAAAGAAGGGGAACAATACCAGAACCAGTGTCAATCAAAAATGAAAATCAGTGTCAGATATGAGCTAAACTGCACCCATCCAGCTGAACCGATTTACCTATGGGAGCTGCCACTTGCCAGCGATGTTGCTGCAGAGTTCGACCTAGGGAGTTCCGGCAGCACCTCGATGGCGAGGGAAGTTCGCGGCCATGTTACCATGGTAATGTTGACCTCACATGAGTAAAAACCAGTTGGTTAATAGGGGGTGTCCCTGGCTTTAGTGGGGATTCAGACCACTTTTGGAGGGGCACACCCCCATATTACTCAACCGAGGTTGATTAAGCTGGGGTCAACATTACTTCATTTCTGGCTGAAGAATGCGCTTTGCCTGCGCTCCCTTTTTAGTCCATATCTCCGTACATGTTGCGTCATTTCTGGCGACGGGGTTTTCGTTATAACTTTGCTTCTTGTTGTTGTTGCACTCTTTTCGGGGGTGGGGGGGGGGGCTTTTGGTTGTTTCAAACGGAAGCCACAGGAACATCACTAATTATTTGGTGTCTAATTGTATTGAAGCAAAGCCATCTGGGCAAATGATAAGCTATTGAGCCCACAGGGCGAGCTCATCCGGGGCTTCTTTTCTGGTTTGGAAATTTCATTCATTCGCCGAGGCACAACAGGGCTCCTTATTTTCCTCCTTTGTTTTAAACATCACCTGTTGGGCTGAATTTAGGTGAGTTTCCTCCTTGTGGGATGATGTTTGCTGAGGGACCCTGGACAAAGCCAGAAACAAACAACTGGTGGGGTGTCCCCCCTTTAGTGGGGCCTAAGCCCACTTTTAACACCCCCCTATTGGTAGGATAGGTCAATTCATCCGGGGACAACACCCATTTCCCCCAACTCCTCCCATTTTAAGGGGGGTCAAAAGGACGCTGGCGGCCGCCCATCTGGTCGTTTCATCCAACGAATTTCTGGCTGCAGGCCGGGGGCCGTGGGTGTGGGCAACCGCGGGGCCCAGCCGGGCTCCTGGCTGGCCTGACGGAGTTGAAGATTGGCCTGGGCCAGCTTTAGGCACCTTACATCTTCGCTCTTTTTATTTGGGCGTTTTTTTTAATTTCTGAGGACCTTTTTTTTTTTTTCTTCGGGGGGGGGGGGGGACCGCGGGTTGTCCAAATTGGTGTCCTTTTTAACCAACGAGGAAAAAAGAAAAGTAGCCTCGAAAAGAGACAGGCACCCTATTCAACCCCAGGTTTAGTGTTGAGCGTTGGCATTTTTTCACGAACGGTCCTGTACGATTTCCTCGCCAACTTCTATGAGGGGCACCCTAATGATTGGCCCGTGGGGAAACCAAACCCCCCTTCGGTTGTAGAGTGACTTTGCAGGAAAGCCGAAAGGAACAAGGGTAAGGTGTGGTTCCTGTTCCAGTCTTTTCAATCATCGCTCGTAAAAACAAGAAGCTGATTGCCTGGGTTGGAAGTTTCCTGAGCAGGATTGGACATCGTGAAGCCGGTAGATCTTTCCAACTGGAAGTGGACGGGTCCCCAAAGGAAAGTCTTGCTTGCCGGCTTCCATTGGAGGGTAGACCCCCTGTTTGAGGAAATAAAGAGCCCAGACCGCTTAACTGTGGTTAAACTTGCTGGATGGGGGGTCCAAAGCGAAAGAACAAAAAGCAAGAAGGGAAGCACTCAAAAGGCTGAACCTGAGCATGACCCAAGACCAACCTTTGCACCGCGAGCTAGTTCGATGTAGGTTCTAAAAGGACAACGCAGAAGCGACAAACAAACCAAAATTTGTAATCTGTCGAAGGTTTCTGGGCTGGGAACAATCTGTTCTTGCTGGTGCTCAGTAAAGAAGGACCCAGGATGGGAATGAGCCTATATAGGGATTCCCTTAAGGGAAGGTATAGGGGATGGCTTATAGGGGTTATTCCCTCATTCCCTGCTGAGAACCAGCAAGTTGTTCTATCTCCACTTTGCGCTTCTTGGTCCTTGATGTCTTCCTGTGCAAGGAACCATCCTTCGCAGCCTCCCTTGCAACCACTCGCAGCCCCGATTTCAACCTCAGACTGCTTGAATTTATTGGCAAGTTCAATCAGCAGCTTTTTTCCCGGGAAGGTTCCTTGCTACAACTTGGTCAACCCCCAAGACGCGCACGCCTCTAACTCGATCCTTTTAGTCTGGTGAGTTCGGAATCGTGGCCGTGAATTCGATCCATTGTGCCTGGCCACTGGTTGCAGGGAAGTGGTCGGCTCGTGCCCAGCCCAGGCTGGAGGTGCAGGGCTTGCGGATACGAGGCGTGGCGAGCCAACGCAAGGGATCGAGGTTTGATGCCGCGCCAGCGCATGGGCATGGCGTTTTGTGAGGCTACTTTTTTAGGGTTGGTTTAGCCTCCCTGCAACAATCATGGAAGTGGAAGATCGAGGGCTTCCCGAAAAGGAAAGTAGTCTTCCGGAGCCTTCCTTCCTGGAGGGCAAAGGGAACCCCACCGGAATCCAACCTTTTGGGGTTTCCAAACCAGCCTCAAAGGCATCCTTGCTCCGTCTTCGCTTTCCACCAAACACCCCGGATCCCTCCCTTCCCCCCTTTTTCCTTGGGATTGCTAAACAAAAAAGGGGCCCCAAAGGGTTCCACTTGGTTTCCGCAGGTCGCTTTTGTCAAAACGACGTAACTGTTTTTTAAGCCCCTGCCTTTTCGAGGTTGGCAAGCAGAACGCAAGGCAGAGCAATCTTGTTGGACCGATGTTCCCTTGAAGACTTGAACTTTATCACGGGTGGTGTCTTGTTACCCTCTATGGGAGTTGGACAGGGGGGTTCCCGAGGAGCAACATCTTCCCCTAGGCGGGGCTATGGAGGGGAGGGGCGGGGATAGGCCAAGGATAAGCTGAGGCTAGGCCAAGGAGAAGCCCTTAAGGCCTTACGGGGTAAATAAGGAAGTTACCGCCGCCTCCCCAGTTCGCCCTGCAACTTGGCTACGTCTCCAGTAGTGCCCTTTTACCGCGTTTTTATTTGGGGTGGGAGGGTTCCCCTACTAAATAGACTACAGCAAAAACCGGGAGGACCTAGTTGGGTGCCACGCCCGGTGAACGAGCCAAAGACGCGCCACGCCGCTCCGCAAGGCTCTGGAAGGTGCCTGGCGGCGGTGCCCTTGGTGCAGGACCGAACCGGGGTGGCTGCGGTGGCTGCGGTGGGCTGGTCCTTGAAAGAAAAAGCATTTTTGGGTTGTCCCAAAAGGGGAACCCCCCCAAAAAGCTGAGCAAATTGATTCCCCCGTTTGTTTTTTGATTGTGCCAAGGTAGGTTCCCCTGTTGGTTCAACAGTGTTCAACCCTCGTCATAACCCGTTGATGCGCAACAAACACAGGGGTTGATTATTGTACGAACTTGGGGGGGCAAGTCAAAAGGAGTTTGTCTTCAACCTGACGGACTGTGAGAGCTTGGTAAGTGTTTCTCTTCCAACAGGCTCGATGCATAAGCGAGGCACAGGCAAAATCCAAATCCCAACGATAAATAGGTGCTGATCCGCCCTTTTGAGTCTTTCCACAGGGTATTACATGGTTTTGTTTGCGACTCAAGTCACTCCATTGAAACTGGTTTTGAAGGAAACCAACTATCATGGAAACAAATCGGAGACAGGTTTCTGGGGTAACCTTATGGTTGTTATGTTTATGTATTACGGTTGACTCAACTAAATAGGACACGCCTTTCTTTCCTCAAACAAAGCTATGCCCATTTGTTTGGACATGTATCTTAGAAGATGTGTACATTTGCCCAAAACTCCGCGGCCCATGGGTTGATTGCAGCGGGCATTGGGCTCAGACTGCTGGCCGAGGGCACCAGTCGGTTCTTAACAAGGCGACCGACCCTGTGTTTTGCGTGCCGGGTATGTCGGACCATAGGTCCCTGTTGGGAGTGGTGTCCTTTCCTTTGGCTTCCCTCGACCGGCATCTCCGCCTGGGCATTCGTTATTGGGGTACCCACGTTGGATGCACCAAGAGGCAAACAGCGAAAGGCGGATACGCTCACTTCCTGAGTTCATACAGAACCTTTTCGTTTCGCTCTGATTTCCCAGACTTTGGTTTGTTTTCGGGTGTGGACCATTTTAGTGGCAAAAGACGCCTGCGTAATTGTTGGGCTAATCCACTCCATCGGACGTGAGACTGCCCGGTTCCAATTGCCAGCATGGTAGTGGGAACAGTTCCACTTTCAAGTCGAAGAGCAGCTTGTTTGCATGTCTACTTCGCAGCAGCAACAGAAAAAAAGGCGGTCGGGGAAAGCATGGCATGTAACTTGTATCGACCTCACGGTGATTTGTGGTCCCCATGAAGGTTCTTGCCAGGATCCCGACTGTTGAAGAGATACCTACTCCTTACTCTAGTGCCGGTGCTCAGGATCGAGCCTACTGGGAGGTCCATGTGATAGAGGCGGTGCCCTGTTGCAGTCAGCACTGCTTTCGCTCGGTGCGTTCACTGGATCAATGGGAGGCATGGGCAGGTGCAAGGTAGCAGAATGTGTTTGCCTGTGCGAGCAGATGTCTACTGGATCGCATGCAGTTATCACTAAAGTCGGTAAGTAGGTAGGACCTGTCTATTTTGTGTTGAAGGGCGGGCTGCGAATCCATATTTCCGGATTCTGTCAGGGTTCTTGCCCTTGCAAGTACTCGGACTGCTAGACTGTCCCGACAATTGGGACGTTCAACTTTTGCGAGTTGGGCCAATGGACCAACACAACACATTACAGATGATCTTGAGCCCACGGGACGACTGGCTGGCACACCCCCTAGTGATAAACAGGGGTTTTTTGATCCAGGGTCAACATGACAATTGAGACAGGCCGTGGTAGGCCCAGTTGGTTCTTCGCTAAACGTCTGCGACGTGCGACATGAAGGTGTTGCTGAAAGCCTGTGGGGAATCTCGGCGGGACTTCCGACTCAAATTTCAGAAAGCATCCGGAGCTGGCAGCTCTCCAGGTAGTACCAAGGGTTTGCAGCCATTCAGATGGGCCTTTCCCCTGCGGCCAAATTCAGTGAGGCGTTGGGTGAGGTGATCACTCGGAAAAGTCGTATGGCACAGCTGAGATCCGAACGAAGCCGGGCCAGGTGACACAGTGAGCGGTTCAAAGGGAGCCCAGGTTGTGATGTGAACCTCAGTGGATCCCAGGCAAAGCCTGGTAACCCCGAAAAACAATTTGTCCTTGTTGGTTTTTGGATAAAAGGGTGTTGCCCTTGTTTCCCCAAACCCAGGGAACTGGAATCACCAGGCTTCTTCTTTAGGGAGCCCGTGAATGGAAGCCACCATAGGTCCATACCCCCCGCCGGATAGCACGAGGCTATCATTTGTTGGAGGTTTCCAGCCATCCCGCCCAGGCTGTTAGGGTTTAGTGGGGGGATCTGAGGACAGCCCAGTCACTGAATGTCTCAAAGTTGGAATCCACGCGAAGCACTGCATGCACCATTGGCAGAGCCGCATACCATTCCCACAGCAAAACAACGAAGAATATTCTGTTTGTTTTGCAGCTTTGTAACGTGATGAATCTGAATCGGGAACTCCCCCACACATGGGTGTTGGTTAGAGAAACCCCTATGAAAATGATGCACCTTTCAATTTGGGTACTTTCCATATTTGCCAGGGGGGCCCAAAGGTTAAACAATTAAATGTCACACCCAAATTAACTGGGTGTGTTGTCAAGCTGTTTGGAGAAAACAAAGGGTCCCCAACTAAACTGAATCCCTACTATTTTGTAAGGCAACTGTTTGTTGAGTGGTTGTGTTGGAGGTTAATCAAGCAAGACTCACTCATTCGTGGGCTCCAACCTTTTGACTCGTGTGTGTCCACTCTTGTGAAGCCCCAGGATCGACACAGGGGCCATTCTTCACGAACCTTATTTCTTCACACCCATGTGTGTGTGTGTGTCCCATGCATGTTTTCGGAGTTCCTTTTAGTTTCCCTTTAAACCAACTTGAGAAGGGTACCCAGTGATTCCATTTTGCCTATAGGCAAGGGAACCCTTTCAATACCAAAAGTAACATGGCCAAAAGGTATTTTTCAGTCGGCCTACCACATTCTGTACTAATATATATATATACATATATATATATATGTACCTATGCTGGTAATTGGGGGTCCACTGTACTGTACAGGTGGGCCCAGAGCTGGGCACGTCTCTCCTTTGCGGCGTGGCCGCGCAAGGATTCGGCCCGCTCGAGCGAGCCGCCTGCTCGAGCCGCCTTTGCCTTTTTTTGTTTCTTTTATTATTTTTTTTCCGCAACGCAAGGAATCGGAACTTGGGTGTTTAAGCAACTTAAAAAGTATATTCAACCAAGAAATGGTACCCTGAACCAACTTGGATGGTCAAGGGAACCTGTTTTGGTCCACACACACACAGCTTGGAAGCTTATGATATCGTCCCAATTGGCAGGAACCTTGATACGTCAGTCACTGACAGAGGTTAAAGGCCAAACGGAAAATGGCAAAGGGGCACCTAAAAGGGGATCCACTGGGCTTGTGCAGGCGAATTTTGGATGTATCCTTACTTGGGTGTAGCTCTTTGGCCCAGTGGATCCAGTGAATCCCATTCGCAGGCAACCCCCACTATTGGCAGGAAACCCTGTAAGAGTCCTTATCGTACGAAGCTACTTAGATGCTCAGCAAACCCCAAGAAACCAGGCTATAACCGTGGTTATACGGAGACTAACCCAAGTTGCGCCAGTTAATTATAACCATGGTTATAACCTTTTCATTCAGTTGGTTGAACATCCAAGAAGCGAAGGAACGGTGGATGCCCTAAATATCGCAAGTAAGGAACATGGAAACTGCCTACCATAATTTACCATGGTTTTGAAGGTTGGGTCTTGCAAGGTGTTGGGCATCCACCGAACTGGCTTGGTGGGCCTCCAACATGATGTTTATAGAACATGTTAGGGTACAGGGACCCCCCACCAAAAGGGGACCCCTATTCATCAACCAGGGGCTTGTTTATTTAGGGCTTCCTCCAGTCTAAACATGAAACAACGTCGGACAGTGATGAGATTGTTGTGTAGATTGTTGTGTACAGATGGGCAAAGGTTGGCTGGTTGGATGGCGGGAACAGGGATGTTGCTTGAGTTTGTTGGCAGCGCCCCGCCTCGGGTTCCGGAGTTTCGCAACTTCCTGGTCCTTTTAGGTTAGTTTGGTTAAGAATAGATAGGTTCCACTGGTTTGGGTAGGTTTTATGCCCATGTTACTGGGGTTTTGCAAAAGGTCACCTACGGCAGTACGCAGCAGCACGACACTGCAAGCGGACGGGCCCGCTCACGTTGACAAAGCTGTGGCTCGACGAAGATTCTGGCTTGGAGCTCAACCCTCATCTTGGCACCGTCATGCGCGCTAGACCTGCCTGGTGATCGCCTTACGTTGCCGGCATGTCTTGCAGAGCTTTTGAGGAAATGGGCCAATGGGCCAAAGCGACTCTGCCATGTGGCGCGTCGACTTCGGGAGAATGGCAAGGAGTTCTTGGCTCTACTACCTGGTCAAATAGGGGCAAAAGTCAGGCACATATAAACCATAAGCACAATCTTCCATGTCGGAGAGTTCTATTCGCACCTTTGGTCACTTAGACTGAACTTTGGTTTGCTCCTTTTGGTTTCCCTCTAAGGCCCAGCATCTAGTACAAATATTGCCCAGCATGTGTTTCCCATTCTGGTCGACCGTCGTTCTTTTCAAAAGCCTTCTTCCTGGGTCGTGTTTTTTCTGGAAAGGATCCCTGGACAGTTGGTAGTTCCCTTTCTGCAGAGTTGGCTTCCCTTTGAAATCAACGCATGTTGACCCCGGATTGATTGATTTTGTCGTTGTGTTCGGGGTTAGGACCACTTTTGGAGGGCCTCTCTACTTAAGCTCGGACCCCAAGTTAGAGAGCCCAGGTGCTTTACCGGGAACTTCCCGTGACAAGGCCCACTGGGTACTCCAGAATCGCCATGAGTTTCAGTGGACAGCCTCCAAAGAGCGGCCCTTACAAATCGCACCTGCTGGTACCCTGGCGTGGATTGTTCTTGCTGCAACAATGGGCCCTCATAACAAGTCACACCCACCCTTGGATCTCTTCCACAAGTCGGGACAGGACCGGAGGACCACTTGGAGCAGAGGCCGGGCACTCAAATCTCTCACCTAAATCGTTTGGGAGTGAGAGCTCACAAGTGACCCAAAGCTCACCCAAGGTTCTGGGGATGCCGTGGGTCGCACATGCCATGAGGGGATATGGGTTGCTCACCAAAATCCGATGTCACCGGGGTGGGGGCGGGGGGGCACAATGAACATTGACAGTGGCTCGTGTGAGGAACAGTGAACAAACCGAACGAGAACTCACCACTACTGAGGTTTTCTGATCCAGCGCATATTCCTATTGGCCATGGGGGGGTTGAAATAGAGCGAGGGCCAACGTATGGAATTTGGACAAAGGTTCTTTGTGGCCACTTTCTGCGAGGGAACTTTTGAAAGTGAAGTAATGTTACACATCCTTAATTCATAGTACCCTGTATTATGGCATTTTTCCGCAATTCAGGATCCTGTGACTGCTTTGGGGTCCTCAATTGCGGCAATGTTTTTCCCCGGCACAAAGTGAACAAACCAACAAACACAACAGAAACAGGGCCTTTACTTTTGAAGGGTGGCTCAGCCTAAGCTCTCCGCAGCTCAAAGGTTAGGGTGGCTCATCCTAAGCTTGTCCCCAGCTCAAAGGTTAAAGGCCTGAGATCTAGGAAATCCATTTTGCAAGTTGTTTCCAAGCCATCAAGTTTAAGATACCTTCTTTACACAAAAGTGAGGACAATCAATCACACAAAGGGGGTTGCCCACAAGAGGCACTGATCCTCTCAAGTCTGACTGTTTTGGGGTCCTCTTTAGTGTCCAACTGGTTTCGGGGGTTGCTGAAATTCTACAACCAAAGCCCCAGCCTTTTACTTTTAAAGGGTGGCTCATCCTAAGCTCCCCCGGCTCTCCCCAGTACTTGGAATTTGAGAGGGGGCCTTGGTAAATGGGTGAAACCAAAGGAAGATCTCAGCTATCTCGGCATTTATTGAACATCAAATGGGTGAAACCAAAGGACGATCTCAGCTATTTCGGCATTTTTTGAAAAGCAAATGGGTGAAACCAAAGGACGATCTCAGCTATTTCGGCATGTTTTGAAAATCAAATGGGTGAAACCAATGGAATATCTAAGTTATTTCGGCATTTTTTGAAAAGCAAATGGGTGAAACCAAAGGAGGATTCAGCTATTTCGGCATTTTTTAAAATCAAATGGCTGAACCAAAGGAAGATCTCAGTTCGGCATTTTCAATAAGCAAATGGGTGAACCAAAGGAAGATCTCAGCTATTTCGGCATTTGTTGAAAAGCAAATGGGTGACACCAAATGAAGATTCAGCTATTTCGGATTTTTTAATAAGCAAATGGGTGAAACCAAAGGAAGATCTCAGTTCGGCATTTTCAATAAGCAAATGGGTGAAACCAAAGGGAAGATCTCAGTTATTTCGGCATTTTTTGAAAAGCAACTGGGTGAAACCAAAGGAAGATGTTGACAATGCTAAGGCAAGTACTGGGAATCTGAGAGGGGGCCTTGGCAATACTAAAGTAGACTTGGCAATACTAAAGTACCGAAAGTAAGTACTGCGAATCTGAGAGGGGCAATACTAGAGTAGAATTGGCAATACTAAAGTAAGTATTGTCCCTCCCAGACTCGCAGGACTATCCCTAAAGACGATCCAGCTGCCTTGTTCAGGGGGGTGGGGTGGTGTAAGGAGGGTCCAACGTTAGCCAGGGGCAAGGGAATCAACAACTTTGGTACAGCAAGGATTTTCCATGGGCCGAAAGATATTGCGATCCTGAAATCACGTTTTTGGTTGCACGCATGGGCCGAAACATAGATGTCCTTTTTAGGTGAGCCTGGTTAAAAATCGATGGCACTGGTTTAGATGGGTATTGCTCCATTTACTAGGGCCATCTATTTTTCCAAAAGGCCACCTATGGGCCGAAAGGCAGCTCCGAATTTACGGGGCGTTAGTTTAGCGGTATTTCCCCGGAGCCTGCAGGCCCAAGAACACTTTTCTGTACAGGCCCCTCGGGCCTACCTTGCCAGAGATAGATGACTCGTCCAGCCATGGGCGCTGCCGGAAGAAAGGGCGGTGCTGCGATGGGGAGGCCGCTTCGCTTGGGTGAGTTCGAGTTGGTAGCGGAGCAGGTTGCTCCAGGAGGACCTGCTTGCAGCAGCAGATGCAACAGCATCGCCAAGTGGGCAAGCTGTTGCTGCCGCTGCAGTATGATGAGATGGTGCTTCTGCAGCTGCATCTATGTGGTGATGCTGCTGCTGGCGATGAGCCTGATGACGGAGATCATCCACCTGGCCAAGGAGGATGAACTGCACGACGTGCAGATGCCCAACGTCACCCACGACCCGGAGCCCGCCAAGGTGCTGGATGGCGAGACCATCCCGACAGCTTTGGCCATGCCTTCAGCCGAAGACGTGGCCGACTACTGGGAGGTCTCATTCAGCCAACAAGGTGTGAGACCATGCCGCATCCATGTGCGGCTGCGGACGGAGTTCTTCCTCCCGAGCGAGGGGGGGCCAATCCCGCCAGGCATCGCGGTGCACGAGCTGGAGGATGAGAGGACCACTCATGTTGTTCCCCGTCATGAAGCTCGACACATCGTGGTGGACAACTGGCGGCTGGATGAACGCAGGGTCATGCCCTACACCTGGACGGGCATGACATGCTTCTGGGTTCGCCGGAGGCCCAACCAAGAGATTGCGGAGGAGGACCAACAGGTCGAGGTGGACGACGAGGGCAACGTCGAGAATTCGGAGTCTGAAGAGCGCACCGCGGATCAGCTGGTGCCATCGAGTGGTTCTGCAGGACCATGCACGCGGTCGAGATCGAGATCGCGAACACGGAGCAGGACACGGCGGCTTCATGGAGAACCAGATGGGTGGCAGCAGAAGCTACGATGGTTCTGGCCGCTGCACTATGGTGTCCTCGTGCTCAGTATGGTGGTCTGCATGCAGAATGTGTTTCGCCCGCGTGAAGGTGGACGACACGGACCTCACGGACCTAGGAGCTTTGCTCCCGTGGGGGATGCCGGTCCCCCGTTCGTGGGTACGGCTACGCTCAAGGTGCCACCAGCCTGGAGCGTGGAACGCAATCACCACTACTCCTTCAGGAGCTGGGTGAGCGACCTCGTTCTGTGGAGCAGCGCCACGGAGATCAACCCCAGGAGGCAGGGCCCGGTGGCGGCATTGCAAGTGCAGGGCTCGGCCAAGGAGCTTGTGAGGGAGATCACGCCACAACAGCTCCGAGATGGAGACGTAGATCAACTCACTGGTCAACACCTCACGGGCCTCATGCTGCTGGTCACGGTACTTGCTCGGAGGTACGCGCCCCTGGATGCCGAGAACAGTACCAAGGCCATCAGCGAGTTTCTGGGCTTCAGGCGTATGCCTGGAGAGACAGTGGATGGTGTCTTGGTCCGCTACGAGGTCTTGCGCATCAGAGCAACACAGCAGGGTGGCTTCAACATGGGGCACAGTGGACTGTCATGGCTATTGCTCCAAGCGCTACAGATCAGCCCAGACGGATGGGAACGGCTCCTTGCTCCCCTTCATGGTGCTCTTCCACAAGATGAAGGCCAGTTCAATGCCCTGATTGAGAGAGTCAGGAGATCAGGCCATGTGCGAGAAGGGCGATATCAACATCAACAGGGAGCAGCTGGAGCCAATCATGACCCCGGCAACTACCTGGCATACCCCACGTTTGATGGACCTCCTGACGCAGGTGGAGCCAATGATCCTTGGCTACCCGGAGGAGGCGGTGATCCGTGGAGCGGCTACAGGACAACCGGGAACTACCACATGGATCCCAACATGGGCAACTTCCCTGGACCAGCTGGAGGTGATCAGAATAGCTGTCCGACTTGCGGCAGCTATGCGGCTTGGGAACGACGATGATGGTAACAGCACCAACACCAGCACGGACGATGAGGCGCCCCTGGATGACCCGGAGGCCAACATGACTGTCGAGGACGCTTACCAGGCCTATGTCTTCGCTCGAAAGAGGTGGCGGCGATTCGCCCAGAAGGGACCTCGGAGGTACCGCAACAAGCGAAGCTATGCTAGTTTCCTTCCTCCAGGAGCTTTCGCCGGTGGCAAGGGCAAGTCTGGCGGTGGTGGAAGGTTTGGCCATGGTAAGGGCAAGTCCGGTGGCTTCTCCAGGAAGAACCCGAAGAATAAGGATGGCATGATCATGAAGTGCCACAGATGCGGGTCCGACGAGCACCTCATCAAGAAGTGTCCGATGCCTGATGGAGGTGGACAGGGACACATGCATGCCGCTGAGAAGCGGCCAGCCTTGGCTCTCACGGCGATGGATCCCAGGAGCTGGAGCAGCGGCGGGTTGCTCCCGGGCGTGGCTTTCCACACCCAGGCCAGATCCACTGTTTCGAGCACCAGTTTCGTCAACTTGGAGCTGTACAAGCTGAGGAGTGTGTCCCAGGCCGGCAGCGAGGTGAGCTATGCTGCTAGCCGTAAGCGCCCAGAGCAGAGCTCAGTGGTCAGCACACCTCGACGAGTACGACAAGCACGGGATGGAACTCCCCCGGCACCGACATGGTCTCCGGGGGCAACCTCAGCGTCATGGGAGCGCCCATCAACACCGGTGGATGAAGCAGAACACTTCGACCTCGCGAAGGACAACAGCACTACCAGTCTTCAGGACCCAGAGATCTACCCGTTGGTGGAAGGCGCCCGGGATCCTCTTCATCCTCCACCTGGACAAGCCCCAGATCTGAGCACGGTCCAGGTGCGAGAGCCCGAGAAGGAAGAAGAGAACCTCAGGCAGCAGAACACTGTTGGCTTGACGAAGCTGCTGCTTGGGCTGGATCGACGCGGCGGTGGAAGTGCTAGCGGTGATGATGGACGGAGCTCAGTGTTTCCGTGGTGGGAGAGTGGCCAGAGCAAACAGGCCACGCATCAGACTTACCACTTGCGCACCAGAATTCGCAACGGTGAGGTTGGTCTGCTTATTGATCCGGGAGCTCATGACAACCTCGTTGGCGAAGGTACGATGTTGCAGATGGCCTCCCAGGTCAACAGCCAGATCCACAACCAGAAGCTGAACCGTGCACTCGATGTGGAAGGAGTTGGCCAGAACAGCCAAAGGTCTGTCATGTCTGCCAAGATCGAGATGGCATTGGAGGCAACGAGTGGGGGCTTGCTGGACAGCTCCTACACGGCGCCGGTGATCGGCGGAAGTAATCTGCCGCCTTTGCTGGGCAACAAGGCGCTGCGCAAGCATCGAGCCATTTTGGACTGCGCCTCGGGCACCCTCATACTTCCCGGAGAAGGTGGAGTTCAGATGGAGGGTTCGCCTGGCACCAAGGTGTTCGCCCTCGAGTTGGCGGACAGTGGTCATTTCATTCTCCCGATCAAGCCGCGCGAGCCTCCTGGCCTGGAGCGCGGTGGACTCAAGAGCAGCAAGGAGTTGGACTTCGCGATGGGCTGCAGGCGCGTCGTGGAGCCGGCGAAGACCAACTGACCGGAGAATGGAGCGCTTCAGAAGAGCGCTCTCACTGAAACCTTGGGTCACCAGATGAGGCATTTCCTTGCTGACAAGGTGGCTTGGGTTTTCAGTGACCGGAATGGGATGAGGCAGCAGATGCTGCAAAGTTTTGGTATGAAGACAATTCATTTCTTCCATGACCTTCACTCACGGCACCAGGCGGAGGTCATGGTGAGCCAACTGCATGAGACTGCCCCACACGTAATGTGGATACGCCTTGCAGGACCGCATGCTGGATCTGGCAACAAGCTGGACATCCACCGGACGGAACATCTTTGCCGGTTGATGAGAAGCCAAGCAGATGCTCAACGCTTGGTGATCATGGAAGCAAACTACAACAGCCAGGTGTGGTCACTGCAACCTATGCGGGAGGCAGCTGAGCAGATGTTCGTTTCCGAACATTTGTGGTGCAGGCTGGAAGATCATGACAGCCTTGGGAGCATGGACCCATGCAACTCCATGGTGAAGGTGGTCACAAACTTCCCGGTGACCTCACAAGCCGAGTGCCGATGTGGGCACTCAACATGTGCATCAAAAGAGAATGCATGCACAGCAGAAGCATGCAAGAGAGCGTGGAGTGATGGCCAAGTTGGCCATGTACCTGCTAGTGGCAGCATCCATGGTGGGTGCCGGAGCCAGACCTATCAGCAGGCAACCTGAGTTTAGCAATGACAACGACAACACAGATCACCTCAAGACTTGCCAGCACTGGAAGGACTTGGTTGGTAATGTCGGACCTGCACAAGTGTTTGTCGCTCCCTCTTCTTCTGATGGCGGACGGCTGGGGTATGCTGGACACACGTCCGGGAGACCGCTGTTAGATCAGTATGCTGATCAGCCCAAGCCATCGGGAGGGGAGAAAGAGGACAAACATGAGCAGCTGGCATTCCCAACTGAGAACGCAATCCGACAGAAGGCGCAAAAGGCCGCGGGACACGTTGCACAACCCCGACGCAAGGTGGTTGAACAACATCATGATGACTGCGGTGAAGATTTGACGCCCCTGGGTATTGAGTCACAATTTGCACACGCCACAGACAATGATCTCGTTTTATATGACGAATGCCCGGACTGCTTTGTGGACTTTGGAGCATGCTTCCGTAGCTGTTTTCACGGGAGCGGGACCGAACAACCAGCAGAGGTTTGGGCAGAACGTGGAGTTCACCACATCGCAGAGCTGGTAGCCTTGAGCAGTCAGGGAGGAGGCAGCCACGTAGATGTTTGTGAGCTATTTGGTGGCGGTGCAACAACCACACATGTTTTGGTCCGACGCTTTGGCAGAAGGGCTGGAATCAACTTTGAGATCATGTGTGGTGTTGATCTCACCAAGAAGCAGGACGTGGACTATCTGTTCACCTACCTGGAGCGCAACGACCCAGAAGTGGTGCTCATGGCACCCCCATGCACTGGTTACTGCAAATGGGGCAACCTCAACCGACAGATCAATCCCGAAGCTTGGAAGAAGTCTCAGATGCGGAGCAGATCTTTGGGACGACTCAGCGGACGAGTCGCAATTTCGCAGCTGAGACGAGGCAAAGCGTTTATGGTTGAACAACCAGCTGGCAGTGGGCTCTACGATGAGCCAGAGTGGAAACAGCTCGAGGATCACGTGTTCAAGGTGGTTTTCGAGCAATGCATGACTGGACTGAGGATGGCAAAGGAACCCTTCCTGCCGGTGCGCAAGAGCACGGAGATCCGGGCTTCACACGAGCAGCTCCTCTTCCACCTGCAAAACCTGAGATGCGATGGCAAGCACGAGCATGCGGTGATCGGGCAGTGGAAGGGACATGCAGCTTATGTGGTGAAGAGTGCCGACATGCAAGTTTGGCCCCTGGAACTCTGTGAGAGAATTGCAGCCGGCATCCATGAGTATCTCCTCGGCAGACCCAATCACACCAAGGCTTTTGCTGCTGGCACGCACCGATATGAGTGTCCCGGCTGTCGTGGACATCTTCGTCAAGACGACAAGAGACACTCACGCAGTGGCGATTGCCGGTTCAAACATGTTGAGCCAAGTGATTGGAGATGTCCAGCATGCAGGGCAAACCGACATCGGGCGCACCGCACACACACCCTTGGCCCAGATTGCCAATGGGCAGTGGCACGTGAAATGCCAGCTGGAGGCACGAGAGAACGAAGAGGGTCTCATCCTAGAGATGGACGAGTGCCGGCTTGCAGAGATCCGACCAGCACTTTGAGCGATGATCCCAGACGAGAGAGTGGAGTCCCTGGCGATCCCGCAGCAAAGCCGAAACCCTTGACAATCCGGCGTGAGCCAGCTGGTGAAGTTGCGGATTATCCCGCAGATCCTGAAGCAAGGCGGGCGCTGAAGGCCGCAGATAGTGGACCCAGAACACGCAAAGCAGACGCTGGTACACAAGCTGAGGAACGCTCCGAGAAGAAGCTGGTCAAGCCTGGTGGCGGACCCCCTGCACCCGATGATGGTAGAGATGGAGATGACGAAGGTTCAGATCCGGAAGAACCTCAAGGACCTGAATGGTCGCGCTTTGACCTCGGAGCGGCTTTGCAAGCACTACGGAGCGTGCGAGAAGGAGTGGTACGTCGTGCACTTCGGCGACTACACCTCCGGTGGTATCACTGCTCAGCGGCCAAGATGCGAGCTCTTCTCTCTGCAGCAGGAACCTCACGTGAGGTTTTGGCCCTGGTGTCGGAGGTGGTTGACACATGCGCAGTTTGCAGGGCATGGCAACGGCCGGGTATCAAGGCGGCCACATCATCAAAGTTGCCAGAGGCCATGAACATGATTGCGCAGTGCGACTTGCTGTTCTACAAGGACTACGTGCTGTTCCACATGGTCGACATGACGACTCGATGGACAGCAGCGGAGGTCATCCCCAACAGGACGGCCGACTCGATCCTGGCGGCCATGGACAACTGCTGGATTCGCTTCTTTGGACCGCCGCAAACGTTGATGTCCGACCAGGAAGGCGCTTTGGCAACGGACTATGCGGCGGAGCAGATGAGTCGCCGTGGCATTAACCTGCAGCTGGTGGCGAAGGAGCAGCACTGTGGAGTGGTGGAGCGACACAATGAGCTGCTACGACGTCAACTTCATTTGATTGACACGCAGGCTCAGAACGAAGGCCTCCCGATCGGCATCAACACACTGATCGGCGAGGCGATCTATGCCAAGAACATTTTGTTCACTGTTGGCAACACCACACCCCACGAGGCTGTCTTCGGGAGAACTCCACCATTGTTGCAGGTCATGGCGCACGATGCAGCAGCACCTCTAGCAGAACGAGACGCAGCTCGGATCCGGCAGATAGCAGTGAGCTCAATGATTCAAGCCACAGCTCAGCAGAAGCTGCTCATTGCGAACCGCGCCAAGGTGAGACGGTCAGCGGAACTTTTGGAACTCGAGATTGGCGACCTGGTTGAGATTTTCAGGCGGCCAACTACGAAGGACGCCAGCGGCTGGGTTGGCCCTGCCACGGTCTCTGATCTGTCAAGCCTCAGGGAAGGGATCGTGTATGTGCGCTGGCAGGGCAGGCAGTTGTTGGTGCGGACTCAAGATGTGCGGAGAGCCCTTGTGTTCGCGGTTTTCCTCGCACAGCCATCAAATCCCGTGCGGCTTCTACGTGATGCTGTGGAAGCTCAACGAGGAGAAGCTCTACGGCTTGGCTGGTTCAAGCAGGGAGCATGCTGGGTTTCGTGTGAAGGAAACCGGCGCTATGCGGAGGTGCTCAATGCCGGACTCTATGTTGCCGGAGTGTGCCTACATCTTCAGGGCACCGTTGGTTTCAGGTTCGGGCATGGAGCCAATGGCCTCCCAGCGACGGTCTATGACGACACGTTGATCGTGTGGTGGCAGTGCGGTGATCTTCGGAGGTGGAATCACTGTTTCATCACCGGAACCAAGTACATCAGCTTGGAGAGGCTGACCGAGCAGAAGCAGGTGGCTTTCGTGCAGTACTTCATGGTTGATGACGAAGAAGTACGGCAACTACGGACTCAGGTGGATGACACTCCACACATCGGTGGCCCACACGAACCGCAGGCCCCCGAGCTGGTGGAGGTCAAAGACAAAGACCTCGTGCGAAAAAGGAAGGTGAGGGCAATCGTTGATGCCCAACCAGCACCTGATGAGCCTGGAGAGGAAGAGCAAGCAGCGAGTCAAAACGCTGCAGAATCCGAAGAGCCTGATGAGCCGGGCAGTGAGCCAGAACGAGGAACAGCCTTTGTCTCTGCGGTCCCAGCGGTGGCAGATTTCATGGAGATGCCGGAGGTGACGAATGCTGGTGAGCTTCAAGAAGCCGCAGAGCTGGAGCTGATATATGGAGTTCTGGTCTACACCACCGGCAACATCCGGAAGCTCATGAGTCAGATGCGCAAGCAGGACACAGCCCTGGTTTTGCTGTCCAACGACAAGCCCTTTGCAGCCATCGAGCGCGAGCACAATGTACTGACACGTGAAGAAGCACTGGTCAACGCTGAGAAGTGCCGCGAGTCCATGGTGCAGGAGCTGCAGCGCTGGATCAAGCACAAGTCATGGTGCAGAACGGCCAAACATGGTCAGAAGAACATTCTGCGCAGCAAGTGGGTTTTGAAGTGGAAGGCTGTGGAGAACGCCGACAAGAAGATCAAGGCCAGGTTGGTGGCACAAGGCTTCTTGGACACCCAGCTCACAAGCAACTACGCTGGAACTTCCACGAAGTGGTCACAGCGGATCTTGATCACGGTGGCGGTCAACAGAGGCTGGACTCTTCACAGTGCGGATGTCAGCGAAGCATTCCTGAGAGGGCTGACGTTTGAGGAGCTGGCCGAAGCTGGTGAAGACCGCAGAGAAGTTGCTTTGGAGCTGCCTCCAGGCGGCGAGACATTACTGCGCATGCAGCCGGGCTATGAGGACTTCAACCCCGAGGTCGAGGTCCTGAGGCTGCTCAGACCTGGGTTTGGACTCAAGGACGCACCGAGATTGTGGTTGTTGGCTCTGAGGCGTGCCCTCGCTGAAATTGGGGTCACGCCGACCACGATCGACCCGCAGACCTTCGTGCGGCATGAGCGGGGATGTTTGGTGCTCGTTCTGACGGTGCACGTCGACGACTTGAAGCTTTGCGGAGAGGATAAGATCGTTAAGATCGTGATCGCGAAGCTGGAAGATCGCTTCGAAAGCATGAAGGTCGAGAAGGGCAACTTCACCCACCTCGGACTCAAGCACGAGACGAGCGCGGATGGCATGGTGACGATCAGCCAGGAGCACTACATCCGCGAGTTGAGGTTGATCCCGGAGGAGGAGTTGAAGTTGCAACCAAAAGAACAGTTGGTGGGACCAGACTACCACAAGTATTACATGTCGCTTCTGGGCGGTGTTGCCTGGACCACGCAAACCAGGATGGACATCATCGTCTACGTGAGCGCCCTGCAGCGGAAGCTGCAATCTCCGGTGGTGGAGGACCTCTTGAAGTTGAACAGGCTGGTTCGCTACATCAAGCAGAACCCCCTGAAACTGGTCTACCACAAGATCACTGGTCCCCTGAAGCTTATGGCCATCACCGACTCGGCCTACCGCGGTGAGGACCAGGACCACTTGGCAGTGAGGAGCGGGCTGATTGTGCTGATTAGCGCAAAGGGCCCGGTTGTCGGGAACAACCCGATACAGATCTTGGAGTACATCTCCAAGAAGCAATCCCGCGTGTGCCGGAGCACGTTTACGGCGGAGCTCTACAGCGCGCTGGACATGGTCGGCTTGGGCTTGAACATATGCATGATGGTGAATGAGATCACCAATGGTGTGCAATCAGCAGCACACATGGCAGACAAGCTCGAGTGCGGCAAGATCACAGAAGGCCTAGATGTGGCCATCGATGCAGATGCCGTCTTCCGGGCTTTGGCAGCCAAAGAAGTGAAGACGCCCACGGACGCCATCATGTTGATCCACGCCTTGAAGTTCAAGGAGTGGTTGAAGACAGGCCAAGTCAAAAGCCTGATGTGGATCGACACTAGAGACATGCTGGCGGACGCGTTGAACAAGGGCTCGATTGACAGAGCCGCTCTGAGGACTGCAGCCGAGGAGGGGATCTGGAAGATTGAGCACGCGTTCAAGACGCACCAGGACAACATCAAGCAGGCCGGGAACATCAACTTCTGAGGCCAGACGGAGCAGCAAAGCTGCCAGCAGACAACCTGAGTTTAGCGGTATTTCCCCGGAGCCTGCAGGCCCAAGAACACTTTTCTGTACAGGCCCCTCGGGCCTACCTTGCCAGAGATAGATGACTCGCCCAGCCATGGGCGCTGCCGGAAGAAAGGGCGGTGCTGCGATGGGGAGGCCGCTTCGCTTGGGTGAGTTCGAGTGCGTTTACCTCCCCGGATCCCAGCCTCCTAGCACCCCAGGATGCCCACAAGACCTGCAAGAAGGTCTGAGTGCTTGCGGTGGATTGCTAATCAGAATGGTTGATTTGGTCCGGGCTGCAAGAGGTACAGGTAGGTGGAGGTGGATGCACAAGTCCCATTTGGGCTTAGTCATCTCCTTTACTTCTTCAAAAGGATTTGCTGCCATTTTTTAGGGTTAAACCCTTATGTGGTTTCCAAGTACCCCACAACCTTCGAATTATTCAGGCCCTTGTTTGACTTTGTCTCGTTTGCTGAAATGCATCGGTTTTGTTATTGTCCCCTCTTGGCTCTTTAGAGGGAACCGATTTCACTGGAACAAAACTGGGTCCCCCAGTGCTTTGGGGAAGGGTTCCCCTAAAACAGACTACAGAAAAAAAAACATTGGGTACCCTTATTCTAACCTCTCTGGAGACCTAGAAAATATGTTTTTTGCTCTTTTTTTTTCCAGGGGCCGTGGATTCGCAAAAAAGGACGCTTCGCGCCTGAGGCTGGGCGCCACTGCGCGGAGCTTCGGCATCCAGCCCGGGAACCCGGCTGACGCGGTTCACGCGGCCGGGGCGAGCCCCGAACGGACGGGCTTTTCTCGGGTTTTCCAGTTACAACTTGGACTCGGGAGCCACCTAAGTCAAGTCCATGGACAGGAAGTCGCAACCTAAGTGGGCACCCTCCCATCCGCATTGCCACGGAACTTCACTGAGGGGTCCTGGAAAAAACAATGTTCCCGTTTCTCTCAGGGACCCCTGAAGCTTCCGTCTTGGACTCAAGGGTATCTGCAATTGCTGACAAAAACTCAATCAACAAGAGACATTCAGTGAAACATGCCGAACTCTATTGGCTGAACTCTTGAAACCGCCTGTCTTTTTGTGTTTTTCCAAACCTCAGCCTAAACGCGGCGCAGAGTTGGCGTATGAGCCTCAATTGGGGACCCTTTGGTGGTCATCATTGCCAACCCTATTGATGTCCACCTCAATCAGGTCGGGGACCCATTCATTCAAAATGTACACGCACATGAGCCACAATCAAAACCGGTTTGGCTTGGTGAAGGCAAGGGGCAGTCCCAAACAGTAACAGACACAGCCGCAGCAAGATGTCCTTTGGATTATTTGCATAGTTCTGGGTAGACTGCTTTAGTACCATATTTTGAATATTGCAGACAGACAGATTCTAACATTCTTCTTGCAAATCACTAAACTTGGTTTTAAGATCATCAGTTAGGCCCTTGAGGCAAGCAGAAAAAAACTAACATTCATGGTAAACCTGCTTGTTCGTGATTTGAACAATTGCGCTCAACAAATTGAACCACACAAACAAAACCAACATAGTTTGAAGACTGCTTGTTCGTGATTTGATCAATTTGATCAATTTCTCTCAAGTTGAACCAACCAACACCCGCAGATTGGAGTCCGCCGGATCCAGATTGCTCCCTCGCCCACCATGGATGGCAGTGGTTCAAGGTTTCAAACTGCGAGAACTTCGCCACGTCCGCATAGGAAGCCAGAACCATCCACGGTGAGGTGGTTAGTGGCTCAACTACCAGGGGTCACGGTTTTGGAGAATCAGATTCATGTGGGTGTGTTTCTTGTTTGAGGGTACGCCACCAAAAGGAACTACCACCATTTGTGGGGTTCTCCTCAAATGCACCCCGGTGTAACCAAGTTTTTCCTTGAAGCGGAAGGTGTAAAACGCAGACAAAAAAGCGGTGGTAACCTGATAGTTCCTTGGTGCAACCGTGAACCTTGTGACTGTAAAAGGATTGCCCCTTGTGACTGTATTTTTCCCTTTCTTGGGTTTGAAGGAAGCCACCGATTGACTAAATAGAGGGAGTAAGCCATTTTTAGAAGGAATCCTTCACTTTTGGAGGAAGCACACCTGCTATTAATCAACCAAGTCGATCAATCCGGGGTCGACGTCACCAAGTGAACAGTCTTGACTTTCAAACGATTTTTTCCAAACCAGAAACAGTTGCCGACCCTGTCTGAAAAGAGAAACCGAGTTTCAGCTGTGAGTAGTTTGGGATCCGCAGGTTCTAAGCCCTTGAGAACTGCTGGCTGAAAGTCCCCAAATCTTTGGAGGAATCCGTAGTTGGATTCTCCCAGAAAAGGGAGGCCTTCTCCGTGGGCAACGGATGGGCCTTTCTGCCCTATTTGGGTATGTCTCTCACCCCCAAAATTGGTGGCTTTCCTTTGGTTTCCCTTTGAAACCACAAAGAAGGGGGTGGGATCAGGTTCAGCGGTTCCACCCCACTGCGCGCTGGGGATGTGCGGAAGCCCGGCGATGCGACTGAGAAATAAGCGATGCATTTGTAGAGGAGCCCCCTTTTGGCAGGGGTCATCATATGGGCGAGTCTTTGTC
The DNA here is from genome assembly GCA_963377175.1 of Effrenium voratum. Lineage (NCBI taxonomy): Eukaryota > Dinophyceae > Suessiales > Symbiodiniaceae > Effrenium > Effrenium voratum. The sequence goes on from CAUJNA010000113.1 coordinate 514,173, forward strand.
TAGGGGACCTCCAACAGCCCCTACAGAGAGAAAAACCCATATCGTTCTTGTCGGTCGAACAAACTTCAGTTTAATGTTGCCATTTCAAGGGTGTTGAGTTCGAAGCATAAGAGCCTTGAAGCGTGCTGTCGAGGTCTTCACCAGTCTTTCCGGGCTGTCTCAGGTTATCAGACGTGTTCCACTGGGTTTTGGGGTGTAACGGCAGGTTTAGCCGTTACGCGTGTCTTTGCGCTTGCTGTCAAACCCAGACGTTCCGTGCGATCCTGGCAACTTCTCACGTCCTGAGTCGCTGGCCTTGAGACTTTCTTTTGGGTCTGGACCAGTTTAGTGGTAAACGAGAACATTTAGACTTTCGGCGAATTGAAAGAGGTGTGACTTGCCAAGGGGCCCTTCCCAATGCACGGCCGAGGTCATCAGCGTGGCTTGCAACCAGGCGACCTTTCCGGTGTCCGCCGGGGGGCGTAGAAGTTGGCCTGGGCTGGGCGGGGAGATCCTGTTGTTCCCAGTTTGGCACTTGGTTGTAGTACTTTGGCCGGATGGTGGGCTCAAAAAGACAAGCAACGGCGTCATGGTTCTGTTTGTATCCCCGAGAGGGTCCAACTTGCGACTCGCACCACGTCAGCAGGTTCAGGGAAACAAGGAAACCCGGACGGGGGCAAAACGTGAAGCAAGGTTTGGAGTTCGGAAGATCGGGAACCGACCAGAACAAATATGTTCCTCCCATCCCAGCTTCACCCAGACCCGCTTCTTGCAGTTGCCCACTTCCAAACTACGCTGCGCGATCAAAAGGACCACAATACTCTTTTAGATGTTCAGCTACTGATGCCATGAGGCAGCACCTAGAGTGCTGAATTCCGTGTGTTTTGGAACATTCTGGGCCAAAATGGGCCTGGGTCAACGACATGGTTGTGGAAAATCGAATTGTAGGGTCACTTTCTATATCCTAAGCAAGCCCCCTGAAGCCGTGGTCCACGGGTTGAACTACGGTAAACCCTTTGGCCTTTGAGTCAATACGCACATTCGGCCATGACCTTCTGGCCCGAGCTTGGGTGCCGGCGGGTCCTCAATGGAACATTTCACCTGGCCGGGGTCGTCGGGTTTGACCGGCCAGCTGAACGACATGCTTTCAAAACCAGCGATATGAAGCCTGTCACCTGTGACATTTCCCTGTGAATCCGTCAAGACAATTAGCGGGGGCAAGTCAATTTTTACCGTGAAAGTTAATTTTTACCGTGGGCAGTTTTTTTACCGTTGCCGTTGCCGTTGCCGTTGCCGCGGAAACTTAATTTTTTAACGGGGAAATTGCCGTGGCTGTTGCCGTGGCTGTTTGCCAAGGTGCAGTAGTTTCGCAGTAATTCCTTCCAAACTACTGCGAAATTATCTCCAGCGCAGTAGTTTCGCAGTAGTTAGTTCCAAACTACTGCGGAATTAGCTCCAGTGCAGTAGTTTCGCAGTAACTACTTCCAAAATAGCCGTTGCCGTTGCCGTTGCCGTTGCCGTTTTTGTTGCCGCGTTTTTTGCCGTTGCCGTTGCCGTTGCCGTGAAAAGTTAATTTTGCAAGTCAATTAAGAAGTCACTAATTGCCGCGAAATGGGAATTGCCGTGAAAGTTAATTTTTACCGTGGGACTCTCTAATTGTCTTGACGGATTCGTTGGGTTGGCTTTGACAAGTTCCTTTTTTGACCATGTCCTTGATCGGTCGGAGACAACAGGAGTTCTCCCCAAAAGTGCGCCCCATACTTTGTGGCCCTTGGGGCCGCTCAAATGCAAGGTGAACGCCTGGCACAATGGCACCCTCGTCGAGAGCCCCGTGCCCCGCGGGCGCGGCTCTAAGAGAGAGATTCAGGGTGGCGGCTCAACGGTTGACCCGACTGGACTCACTTCCGGAGGTTCTGGACTTTGGACGATTTGGGTGGCAAATAAAAAGTTTGGTTTTGTTTTACAAATCCATTCAAGTGAGTGGATTATGGTTAGGTGTCGCGTGAATGGTTGGATTGACGCAGCACTAGCTCCCGGACTCCGTCTAAACAAGCCAACCGAAACATGCTCGCCCCAAGTGTGATTATGTGTTTGGGTGTTTTTGAGGGTGCACTTTTTGCCGTTAAAGGGAAACCAGAAGGAACGCCACAATTCTATATTGAGACATACCCACATGAGATCATGGGCAGTTTGTTCGGCATATCGTAGGATCTTAAGGCCCGCAGGGGCTCGCTGGATGTCGCTAGGAGATGTGACCTCTTCCTTTCTAGGACCCTTGAATCAAAATCAGAGTCATTTCACATTGATTTGCCTGCCCGTTCGTGGCGGTGTTGTTGCGGTCTTTGCTTGTGCCCACAAGCTGTCCATTGAGACTGCAAACCAACCAACCAACCTGTTCCTTATTTTTCCCCAAGTGGGGGGGGAGGCATGGCATCACAGGGATGTGACGAATTTCGGAGCTCTCACAAACTCGCTCCCTGAGTTCCTGCAAGTTTAGCTTTTGGGGACCGCTTTTGTGGGAAATTAAAAGTGTGGTCACTTTTTCGGCCAAACTCTGGCAGTGAGAAAATGGAGCTTCCCCAAGTAGGGAGGTCTAGTGTTCAAGGAATGACTATGAAGAGACCCGGTTTGTCTTTCATCACGGTTTTTTGGCGGAATCCGATTGGCAAGTTTCAGCACTGCGTGAGGAGTCGTGATCTTCGCGCGTTCCGATTTCCTGGACTAGGCTTCCTTTGCGGCCCACTTGGTTAGAATCTGTCCAAAACAGGGCTGGAATGAGCGGCCCTGTCCCCTGCTTTGTGTATGCGAAACCAGAAGGAAGCCGTACCCCAGAAGGGGGGAGTCCATATCCAGTTTATGGGTAGTTGTTGTTTTCTTTTCCCAATGAAGACCCATTGGATGAGTCGATACCTGCAGTGATTCCATTCGTATCTCCCACCTCCAGTGATTTCGTTTGGGGTTTTGTATGTAACCCTCGGAACCCAACAAAGAAGCTAGGAACATGGCAACTCTTGCCGAGTTTCTTGCCTCCTTCAGTAACGATCCACGGGGACCGAGGTTGAAGGGCGAGCTTTGGCCAGCGCTTTACCTCACGGACTGCGCTGGGGACTGAGTCAGACGACGTTTGATTGGGCAACAAACTGCTCCCAACCACTGACATCGGTGTAGAAAGTTAGTTTGGTGAGGTTTGTGAGGTTAGAAATAAAGGCCAGGGCTAGTGATGGCTAATGAGGTTCAGGTTACTGAGGGACGAAGGGAAGAAGGTTGGATTTAGTCACACATTTTGGCAGGTGAAGAACAATCCCAACAAAGTAATAAGGTGATTTACCAGGGGTTTGTGGCATGCGGTTGGTTCACTTTCAAACTCACGCCATCCACCGCCAGCTGGATGAGTACCCTGAACATATTGATGGGAACCTCTTGGAAGCGATTTCAAAGAGACACATAAGGGAAGCCGCCGAGACACGGATGGTGTATGCAGTTTTGAGGCTTCCTCTAAGGCCGTGGTGTTCCGTTGGAACTTCCATCGGAAGGCACGTAGACCGCCGACTGCTCTGCGTAGCTTGGAGTTCCCATTTGGCTCCTAGGAAACAAAGGGTCGCCCCCCACGAACTTCGAGAGCACGAGATGACTTCACTGGATGCTGACCCCTTAACTTCCTCCAAGACGCCACGGAAGCCCAGTATAAAACCACAGGGAGAGATACAGAGGGAGCTGAAAGCTGCGACGCATGGAGCGGACTCCTTCCAAGTTCTAGATTGTCCGATTTCCTGCTGCCTTTTGCCCAATCGTCCTAACAATGTTGACCCCTGCACTATGAATATGAAGTGGGGGTCCCTCCAAAAGTGATGAAACCCCACTAAACGGGGACCCCCTCTATTAATCAATGTTTCATAATCCGGGGCCAACATTAATGTTTTCTTCAAATTGACCCGCAGGACAGTGAACTCAGTTTTTTGTTTTGTTTTTTTTTTACATGTGGTCGTACAGCTCAATCCGAAAGTGACATCCCCAGGACTCTAGAGGTAGCTTCCGCGCTCTTTCCAAGTCCACTGAAAACGAGGGGAACCGACATGTCTTTCAAAAGCACGATTGAAAGGAATGGGCATGGAAGAAAAACGAAAGAACGAAATTACCCTCCCCACCAACATGAAGCCAGCAAGATAGTCCCATGCTAGGATCGGTGCTCTTGAAGACTTGAAGGTGCTTCAACTTCCACTTCCCAAGTCTGAGAGTCTCCAGACTTTTGGGGTTTGGACCATTATGATAAACCGCGAGTTTCTTGACTTGTTGCCGATCGCCTCAGGAAGTGGGACTTTTCCACGCGGTATGCCTAGGTTGTGGACTGGGCACTCGCTGAGACCCATTGGAAGCACCCCAGCTGTCGCCCTCAGGCGGGCCTTGCGCGTGCAAGGGGTCCCACAGCCATGGATCTGGACAAGCCTGGGGTCTCCAAACCGATCTTTTGGGTGATGATGGTACTGGCGACCTCGGATCGAAGTGCAAACCCAATCAACATAGGCCATGGGTCACCAAACTCGGGCGGGGGGGTCACCTCCAACATGGTGGACGCCCGTTGACATGTTGAGATGCCGGAAGCCCCACAAAACAGAGAGAAGCGGTCTACGGAGAAATCCATTGAATTCCACGGATTACTAGTACTTCAGCTACAGTCTCTTTTTCGGGGATCCCCAAAATGCCTTTGGTTTTCCTTTTGGTTTCCCTTTAGCACAACAACAATTGGGGGGGGCTACCATCTCAAAAACAGAGACACCCATCCAAGTATCCTTAAGGATTATACTACAGCCGAAACCTTAGCCATGTTTGGTTGAACCAAACTGCGTTCTCCTCCAAACATTTTGCATGTTACTGTAGGCCAAAAGTGAGCAGCTTGGGGCCAAAAGGGCGCTCAGGTGATTCATCCTGTTTGGTACTCGCTCCCGCCCCCAGCGCCTCGCCGGCCCCTGCGCGCGGTCAGACTCGTCAGGGCTTCGAGGCTTTGATGGCTTGCCGCGGGCTGATCGGCGGGGACTAGGCGCGGGGACTCGGTGCGGGGACTCGTCAAAGGCGAATCGCGACTTTTGCGGTATCTCAAGCCGAAGCGAGGCTTACAACGGCCACAGCTTTCCGGTGGGGGGGGGGAGCGAATGGTGGGTGTATGCAGAATCTGTATTCGTTGGGAATGAAATCACTTGGCCACGGGGGTTTGGTTGATCCAGGGAGACTTTGCGAATCATAATCCACGCAGTTGCATCGGGATGTCTCAAAACAGGGAACCCCCCCTTTGGATGGTTGAAATGGCAAACCACCAGGAAACCAGGAAACCAGGAAACCAGGAAACCGCGACCACTCCCTGTAGCCGGCGGCAAGCACTCCGGTGGTGGACTAAGGCCCTGGGTTCCCGCACGAGATGCGGTCTTTGGCATGGGGGAGTGCTGATTTGTCGAGGGAGCCCTATGGTGGTAAGTCGGTGGTTGTAAAGGGAAACCAAAGGGAAACCGAAGCCAGATATACATATGCATGTACTCTAATATATATATATATATACGTCTCCTGTTGGTTTAAATGGAATCCATCACTATTGGATTTGTTTTGTTTCTTCTAGGGGACAATCGGAGGTATGTTGGTGGTTGGAAAGGGACACCTTGGGGTGAAGTCAAATACATGAACAGTGAGCAAGCCGCCAAAGTTTCAAAGGGCCGCCAAAGTTTCAAAGGGAACCCTTAGGTTCACCTCTACATTTGCCGGACTTTAATATTTTCTTGCAGCTCATGTTTGTCATGGATGTTCGACGCACTTAGGACGTGGTTGGAATCATGTCTCCAGCAAAGTCCTTGGGTTTCATGTAGGGTGAATCATAAATCTCAATAGGACAAGTTTTCCAGACATATCAACCACATACTAAGTCAGTCATCCAAGTAGTAACAGGGTGTGTACCCTTTTTACAGGACCATTTTTGGGTTGGTTTACAGATTGCAGGACACGAAAGGACAACCACCATTTTGGGAGTCCCTTAAAAACGCGCCTTGCTCACCTGCCCGGCCTTGAGGCGTCCTCTCGCCCGCGAGACCTCGGATTCGCGAGACCTCGGCGGGGCGCAAAAAAAGGTCTCAGAGTTTCAAGTGGCTGACCTCGAAGCCGACATATGCCAGCAGTTCCAGTGTGAGCACTGAGCGTGTGCATGTATGGGCGTGTCTTTTTGGAGGTTGGACCAATCTAAATGGCTTCGGTTGTCATTTTGGTTTCCCTGTAAGACCACCCAAAAGGGCGCCCAAAAACGACCGACCCATATACGGCATTCAAATGTTCAGCATATACAGGTTTACATGGAGAGACCGTCGCAGAAAGAGAGAGAGAGATTGACGGTTCTTGATCTGGGTCTTCTCAAGAGTTTTGGTAGGTTTTGCCCGGAAAAGGTTTTACCCGGTGCCGTGAATGCCACGCCAAACTTGCATCAGAGGCTTGGCTGGCATGACAAGTCCTGAGTTGAAGTCATCCTTACCCCAACCTTTTTAGGAAATATCTTGCTGGTCTCAGCAGGGAATGAGAATTGGAATGACCCTTGGTTTGCTTTAAGGGAATCCCTAGGTTCATTCCCAACACCCAGAAGGTCATTCCCTACTGAGCACCAGCAAGTTATCAATGGTTGCGGGCTACTGGTTGGGGGAAGGAGAAGGACATCATCCCTTCATGCGGAGAAGACTGAGAGGTGGTGAGACCGACTCACACTGAATCTCTGTTTCCTGGTATCATTTTGAAAGGTGTTGGCCTTTCTACTTGTTGACAACCCAGGTAACTTTTACCCAAGGGTGGTTCATTCCAAAAAGAAGAACTCCTGGGTTCAAGTCTATCTTGGGGAAGTCAACAAGTGGAACTCTGAAGTAGCTTCAACATGGGGTGTACAACATGAGATGCCTAACCCTTCCACCATTTGTTCTTGTTCTCCTTTTCAAGTGGCCGGGCGGGCCTCCCCAAAACGGCCGACCGATTTGTGAGTTCTCGGGCTTGATACTGTGAAGCCTGAGAGTTTACCATTAAATGTCAAATAAGCCTTGTGCCGCCTTTGAAGGTACCCCAATTGTGGCACCCCCCCAGCCCGTCTCGCTCGTTCATGAACCTACTTTTTGGGAAGACCGTGGCAAACAAATCCACTCCCTTGAGTCATGGTACAGAGCCCCATCCCTGCGGATGGACAACATTCTCATTTTTGCTGGTAGTTGCCGGAAAATCGAATCTTTCTAGGGCGTTTTAGATGGTGTGAAAGGGATTTCGTCCATCTAAAGTAGGTCATCCCACCCCACGGCAGGGAACCCCCCCCCCCCTCGCCCTTCGGAGTGGCATGGCCAGAACGACCGGATCGGTTCCGCGCGCGGCGCCATCGAGGCGCGGGGCGTGCATACATGGCATACATGCAGAATTTCTGCATGTGCATCCATGCATCCATATGTGCATACTATATATATATAATATTATACACGCACTCATGCTTGCAGTGCATTGCAGTGCATTGCATGGCATTGCGCTACATTGCATTGCATTACAGTACATTACAGTAAATTAGATTGCATAGTTTTGTTCGGAGGCACCATATTTTTGGTTGGGGCTCCCCAGTAGCGTTGTGTTTTTGCAATCAGGGACCCCACAAGACATCCGGCATGGTTTGGATTGGGGGTTTGGGGATTTGATCCTTTGGCTTTTATACATGGGAAACTACCATAGTGGCAAACCTTCCGTGCAGCGATGCTTTGCCTGCAGGGTTGGGATTTGCACAGCATTCAAAGGTCAACCAAACTCCCAGATTCGGAGTTCCCCATTTTGACACGAACGTTCCATCAGCCAAACACCCTTCAACTGATGCCCCAACACGGCTCTGGGTGTGGCGAAGATTGGCACTTCCCACATAGAACTGCACACGATCCCTTCTCGCAACATCATTCAGAAGGGGTCTGCGCAGTTCTGAGTTTGTTGGGTATTTCCGGGAAAACTCTTGATAACCTGAAATGGGTATTCCACCCGACGCCAATCCCTTCAAAGGAACAACCTGGTGAAATTGATTTGTTGCTTTGTTCAGCTCGGAACCCTTTTCTCATTCTCAATGTCAAATCCGGATCCATCCAGGTGCCTTGTTCTCATGGAGTCTTCCCCCCAAAGGGGAAGGACGCTCAGAAGCAAGCATAATCTCCGCGTTTCCAGCTGAACTCTGGCAAGACTTCCCCGACCTCCAGTGCCCAATTTTGCGTCTTTTTGCGAGGGGAGTCCCTTTGCTTATTCCCTGAGTTCACAAACTTTAGTCACTTTCCGGGTCACCATTTCTGTGCGAAGCGTAAAGCTCAATTACTCCTTTTAGCCAGTCCACTCGATCGGAAGCGAGAAAGTGCCAAGCTTCTTTGGCCACCTGAATGACGTTCTCAAAGGAAAGTCAACTGTTGTTGTCTTGTTTTTGAGGCTTTGTACCATTCTTGGGGGGTTGGTTCAAAGCAAAGCCAAAGGGAGCCCTCTCATTTTGGGGGGACCCTCCAAAAAGACAAACCCATCTACCAGTCGCGCCCCGAAAGGTGAAGGAGCATCCCTGGGTCGATGAGGTGCGGGTTTGACGCTTCGCATGTATGCGGGCGAGTGCGCATGGTCGTGTCTGAAAATGCGGAAGGACCCCAACCTCCCCGAAAATGTGTGGTTTTCCTTTGGTTTCCATTAAAACCGTCCCTTAACACTGTTACGCTCAAAAACGAAAGGGGCATAATGGGGCCCCAGAGTAAGAGCGTGATTCAACCCTGGCGGTTTTGCGGATTGGGTCGGATCCGAGTACGTCCGGCGCGCCGTGTGACCTTTTTTTCCAGGTGTGTGGCCATGTTTGGGCTTTCCACATCTCCCTCCCTGAGTTCCGGCATCGGACTTGAGTCACTTTTGGGGTCACCATTTTCTAGTGATTTACCTTTTGATTTGGGGTCACCTTTGAGTTATTTTTGGGGTCACCATTTTCTAGCGGTAAATCGGTAAATCAGAAGGTCGGTTCCTTTTTGGGCAAATCCCCTCAGACTCAGGAAGTGAGCCATGTACCTGTTTCCCATGGCTCAAAAGGAAGGCCAACTGCAAGTCCAAGCTGCCCAGATCCGGGACTCCACACGCCCACCAAAGCTTACTGGCGGGTTTTCGGGAAACCTGAAAACCCGTCCTACCCTTGGTGTGTTTTTATGGGTAGCCAAATGTGCATGTCTTTTTTTTGGGGGTAACCCGCTTTTGGTTGGTTTTAAAAGGAGAACGGGGCAAGGTCCCCTTAAACAGACACACCCATGTGGGTGGTGGTGCCTTTCTTTCTGAGGCTCGGGGTTTCCTTTTTCGGAATGGTTTGAACACGGGACACTCAGAAGGAAACGTCGGTTTGGTGGGTCCGATTCCGTTTTTTTTCGAGAACCGATGTTGATCACCTGCTCCGCTGGCCTGAGAACGGTCAAGACGCGTTTCTGGGCCCGAGCCTGTGGCAAGTCCGGATGAGAGGAGTTCAACCGGATGAGTTGGACTTTATATAGTCAGTTCCTGCGTCACCATTTTAGTGGAGAATCAAAAGTTCGGTTCCTTTTTTGGCCAATCCACTTCATCGGAAGTGAGAATATAGACACCTCCAAATATGCTTGGTGTCCTTTTGACAACTTTGAACCAAGTCCCAAAAGAACATCAACTCAACAAGAACCACACCAAATGGCCCCACGGGGAGCCACACATGGGTCTCGGGGTCCCCTAGTTAATTCATTTTGCAGGCAGGCCATGTGAAACGTGCTTTCTTTCCGCACCAAGCAAAAGGTGTGTTCCATGGTTTGCGGGGATTTGTTGAGAACCCTTTAGGTTGGTGAAACCATCAAATTGTCAACTTTGGGCTGGCAGGGAAGCCGCCATTTGCGGAGAGCCCCTTGCGAGACATCCGACCCGCGGTTGCTTCGCTGCGCTGCCTTGAGAAGCCAACGCCATGAAGTTTACCGAGCTGTTGGAGGACACGCCCCGAGTTCCCGGACTTCTTACTTCTGGGCAGACCATGTTGGTGGCAAACAGGTTGCGACTGTATGTGAATTATTTTGGCCACTCCACTCAGGAAGAGAGAGAGAGAGAGAGAGAGAGCGCGGAACTGCACAGCCGGGGGTCTCGCAGGTTAAAGGAGCCATCATGTAGTTGCCAGGAGGTGGCTGCAGTTGTGCGCCCCTTGCAGAGGTGTTGCCTACCTCTGCAGTATGTTTGCACTTTCCCTGTGCCTGGGTGCCTGTGTGGATGATGGGGCAATGTTTCTGTTGACACTGGTTGAACCCATTATATCTTAGGCGCCTTCTCGCACAAACGTTGCTTTTAATCCTGATCGTGTATATGTCCATGCTTGCATTTTAAGAGCACCTTTTGGACCTACTGTGAAGCTTCCTCTCGGCGGGGGACATATCGAGATCTCGGACCGTGTGTCCCACCAAACACCAGAGATACGTTCCTTTGAGTCCGCCAGACGCTTCCCCCTGCGCCCAGCCGGCCGCGAGGAGAACTTGCGGATGAGATGGCGGGCCTACTATGTCAGCTATAGGCCTGGTGGCCTCCGACGTTGTTCAACCCCTACTGTTGATGGAAGGAAAATTGCATGAGTTTTATGAGACTACATGTTTATCACCCCGCGCCCCCTACTTAACATTGAGCTGTGACGGGCAAAAGTGCTCGTAGGTTGCCAATGACCTAACTCTTGCATGACCCAACCCAACTTGGCCGAAAATGAGCGCCAATGTTAATTTGGGGGCGCGGGGTAAGTTGTAACAAGATGGAGTGGATCTGTACAAGAGTCATGCAATATTTCTTCCATCCACCGTATGGCTACGCTTGTTTTGGTTTTTTTGCTCGGGAGGTAAAACATGTCCATTTTTTTTGGGGGGGGGGGTTCCTTTTAAAGGGAAACCAACAAAAGGAAAAACACACACACACACCATTTTGTGGGTTTTGAGACTGACCAATATTTGTCTGATGGTTTTACGGGTTGGGTGCGCCCTGGGGTGGGCTACCTGCGGGGGTCCATCGTCCACTACTCCCTTTTTTGCAGGGTGCCCTGCTTTGTCTGTTTCGGCTCCGGCTACGTGGCCCTGGCTCCTTGCTCTTTGTGTGCTGTGGCGTGTGGGTGGGTGCGATGCTCTCGAGGGATCTGGCGTTGCGGCCCTCCCTTGCAGCCTTTTCTGCTGCCGCCGTGGTCCTCTTCGTGACGGTCTTGCAGGAGGGCGATTTCTTTCCGGGGGTGTCAGCGCTCGAGTGGGGGTGTGTGCACCACCTCGAGTTTAAGGTTGCCCAGGTCGTGATGGGGGTTTTTCATGCAGCTACGGCAGTTCGCATCTATACTGACCGTCAGGCAGCTTGTGCAGCGTGGCATACTAGGCGGGGGCGGGGAAGCATGTTCCCCCTAGAGCCGCGACCGTTCTTTGGGAGCTCTTTTGGGAGGTCTGCTGGTCTACGAGGACACCTTTTCCAGCCTCTGACGCAGTGGTCGTTTGGACCCCTACGCGCCCGGGACCTCGCGCAGTTACAATGTGAGGACCTCCGTCCACCCAGGTGCCATGCAGCTGCTGCACGCTGAGCGTGCCGCATTGCAAGCGGCCTGCCGCCCATACCGTCTCCCTGCTCACGGGCTCGATTCAATGTTCTTCCACTTGGAGGCGTCAGCGATGGCTCCTGAGGCTCTACAAGCTTTTGCCTGAGTGCGATGTTTGCTGATCCGGGCGTACGCCCCGGGATTGGTTGTTTGCTCTCGGCATAGCGTGGTGATCGACTGACGGTGCGGTTGTGGGATAAACATCCCCTCCTTCTGCCGTGCTTACTTGGTGATGCCATCCTGCCTCGTGGACCTTGTTTCACCGTCGGCGGTTCGTGGGTGTTCTTTCAGCGCAGAGGTGTGTTGCTCCGGGCTTCTTCCTCTTATGAGCCAGTCGAGCCAAGCCAGCGGCCACGATTTTTTCATGCGCTGTCGGCACTGATATCCGCACGCTATAGAAGGCGGGCCTGACCCGAATTGGGATTGTCCCTGGCAAGCGCTTTTCGTGTGAAAATTCGGCCTTTTCTTTCTTTTTGGTGTGTCTGTTGCCTTGGCACAGGCCGCTTCTGGGTTGTCCTCTGCATGTGCTTCGGCTTGGCCTCTGTTCTTAGGCTGGCCTTCCTTTCCACTCCTCCCGGAGTGTGTTGGCCCTCGGCTAAAGTGTCGGGGTTTTCGAGACGGGACGGCCCCCCGGTGGCTGGCGCGCGTCTGGCGTTTGCGCCTGTCGGAGAAACATCACCTTCTTAGGCACTCAGCCTCACTGCGATTGTGCCTCCGGGTTGAGTGCGCGGTCCTTCGTCCACTAACCCCTTTTCTCGGGGGTGCCCTGCTTTCCTTGTCTCGGCTTCCGCTACGTGGCCCTGGCTCCTTGGTGGTCTCTGCTCTTGGTGGTGCGCCGTGGCGTGCCGATGGTGTTGAGGGATCTGGCGTTGCGGCCCTCAGCCTACTTTTCTGCCGCCGTGGTATTGCCGGAGGGCAATTGCTTTGTGGGGGTGTCAGCGCTCAAGTGGGGGTGTGTGCGCCACCTCGAGTTTGAGGTCCTCTATAAGCTTCGAACAGGTGAATGGCGTGCCCAGGTGGTGATGGGTTTTTCATGCAGCTACAACAATTCGCATTGATACTGACTGTGAGGCAGCTGGTGCAGCGTAGCATACTATGCATGTTCCCTTTATAGAGCCGCCGCGACCGTTCTCTGGGAGCTCTTTTTGGATGTCTGGTCTATACGAGGACACCTTTTCCAGCCTCTGATGCAGTGGTTGTTTGGACCCCTACGCACCAGGACCTCCGTCCACCCAGGTGCTACGCAGCTGCTGAGCGTGCCGCATTGCAGGCGGCCTGCCGCCCATACCGTCTCACTGCTCGCGCGATTCAATGTTCTTCGCCACTTGGCGGAGTCAGCGATGGCTCCGGAGGCTCTACAATCTTTTGCCTGAGTGCGATGTGCTTCATGCTGCCCAACTCCATCCAGGTCTGGGAGGCTGCGCTATGGCCTCGGTGCTGGTTGGCCTGCTGGGTGGTGATTGACTGACAATGCGTTTGTGGGATAAACATTGCCTCTTTCTGCCGGTGGTTGGATGCCATCCTGCCTCGTGGACGGTTCCCGTGCTCTTGACCTTGTGGGTGTTCTTTTAGCGCAGAGGTGTGTTGCTCCGGGCTCCTTCCTCTTATGAGCCAGTTGAGCCGAGCCAGTGGCTACAATTTTTTGATGCGATGTTGGTACTGATATCCGTACGCTTTAGAAGGCGGGCCTGACCCGAATTGGGCTTGTCCCTGGCAAACGCTTGTCGTGTGATGGCTCGGCCTTTTCTTTCTTTTTGGTGTGTCTGTTGCCTCGGCACAGGCCGCTTCTGGGTTGTCCTCTGCGTGTGCTTCCGCTTGGCTTCTGGCCGTTGCCCTGTTCTTTGGCTGCCCTTCCTTTCCACTCCTCCCAAAAATTTGGTTTTCGATCAGGCCTCGGTGCCGATGGCTGGCGCTCGTCTGACGTTTGCGCCTGTCGGGTAAACATCACCTTCTTGGCCCGTAGGCGAGTTTCCTTTGACAGGTGATGTGTTATGAGGATATTTTATTGGAGCCCTATCAGGTATCGGTCCTACTTTCATACCGCGAATTTACCTGCCATCAGCCCTTCCAAGACGGAACTTTTGCCATGCACCCTGGCCCCTGTACTGTCCCAGTGTAGCCCAGATCAACATCTAGAATCGAGTTTGGGGTAACGTCTGGCTGATCAGCGTCGGAAGGGAATCCGTCGTGCGCTCGGCTTTTCCGTTGGAAGGATCCTCTAATAGAAAACAATATCAACGCCTTTAACCTCTCTGAAAGAGGTTTGACCCCAAAACGACTACAGCCACAGCATAGCAGCTATACCCTTTTTCCCCTAAGCATAATGGCTTGGGCCCGGCGTAGTGGACTTCTTGCTCCGGCTAGGGAATCCGAACTACGCGGAAGCCAATTTTTCGTGTTAGTGGGGCCGGTTCGTGGGGAGTGATTCAACACAATCCCTGCAAAGAACCAGCAAGTTGTATTTTAAGTTTGTCATTTGTCGAATTACTTCGAAACCCAGGCGCCTTCATGGAAGCCAAGCAGCTGCTGTGTTCACTTGGGTTTTGGGGACTTCCACACTTCTGGCCATAGCCCAAGGCAGTGCAAGTCGCCAGGTTTCGGCTGAAGGCCGCGAGTCAGGAAGACTAGAATCCCCCGATCTCTGCTTCTGCTGCTATTGGCTATTGGGTTAGATCTCTAGACTATAGTTTTTGGGAAATCAACGGGGTTTCCATTAAACCCACAAAAAGTGAAACGTATTTTTTTTGCAGAGGGGTACCCTCCTTCAGACTGACATGGAAGCTCCCAGAAGGCCTCTGTAAATGGAACCAAGTCTTCCAAACAAGTCCTGGAAGCTTCCATATTAACCTGCGGGAGGGTAAGCTCTCGAGTTTGCAGGGCAGCTTTTCCTCACGTTTTCGGCAGAAGTGAGGCAGCTTGGAAGGGGAACCAGCCCTGATTAGTACGGCCCAGATTAGTCTAAAGTTAACATTATCAACACGAGTGAGCGTTTGGGAGGCCATTTATCATGTTTCCAGACTTTCAGGAAGGCATTTCCTTGTTTTCGGAGGGGGGGGGAGGCCATCAAATTCGGCTAAAGAAGGGGATGTCCTGTTTTCCCTATGGCCATTGGGGGGCAAGCATTCCCATTTAGCGGGAAATATCATGTTTTTGGTAATTTCCCCCAATGGTCATCCCTGTGAAGGACCTTCTGATCAGCCCCCATATAAGCTACGGCCGGTACTGCGGGTAATTTACTTGTGCCCAAAAAACAGTACAAGCTGGGCTCCTTAAAAGATACATTTTGCCGATTTGAAACATGGCTTTTTCCACAAACACAAAGGGAAACCACCATTTACAAGGCAATGTTCAGGTGTATAGTGTAAGGATCCCCGAAGTAAGCAGGTGCGTCTCAGGAAGCCCCCCATACTACTCCCACAGTACTCCCCGTGCTAACATCGCCGCAGATGTTTCATTTCCCCCACATGTGTTGAGTTCTAAACCATGAGTTCAGCCATTACATGGTTCCCTTCCCATAAATACTCACTTCCTGAGTCTGTGGAGGTAAGAGCATTGAGTTCCTGGACTTTAAGCAGGAAAGAACCTGTTGGTGGTACAATCCACTGGATTTATGTGTTTTTTGGAAAGATCATTTTGGTGGTAACTACAAGAACCACACAATCCCAAGGTGTCGGTGGTAAATAAAAGAACCAGCTACTCGACTTCTGTTTTTTGTTCCTCTCTTCTTTTTTTCCTCGCGAATCGACGGGAGTGAGTCCACTTCATCAGCCCAAACTCGCATCACTCGCAGGGCGCTGAAGGGCTGCATCGAGGAGATGGAGGCGGACCCCTCCTCCTCGAACGCGCACTTCATCACGCGCCTGGCCTGAACGTTGGGAACGAGCCAGGGCTCGGTGCCGAGGACCGTTGCCATTCTTGAGGGGGGGCGCAGGGGTCGTTAGTACTAGTGTAATTGGGATGAGCGTCCCCTTTATAACCATGGTTATAGCCTACTTACCTGACGTTAGTTGAACATCCAAGTAAACCAGGAATTGGACTTATAGACGTCTCTGATGGTCCTCCTGGTTCCCTATGAGAAAAGGAACCCTTCCTCCCACAAGCATGGCATGTGTGGGAGAGTGCTAAACACCCCCAGAGTTCTTTTTCCCTTTTCGGCAAAGAGCACCTTTTGGGCCACCTGATGAGCTTACCAAACCCTAAAAAAATGCAATGCCACGTTTCTATTTGGATGTGTCGCTTTTGAGGGTACCCCCCCAACCTTTGGTTGGTTTTAAAGGAACACCTCACAAACGCAGACCCATACGGAGCAGACTCTGCAGATTTACGCGCTCCCAGAGTTTCTGGACTTTAAATTGTTTGGGAAGACCATTTCAGTGGAAAATAAAACGTGTGGACCTTTCTTTGGCCAATCCACTCACTAAAGTAATATTTGTTTGGTGTACCATTTGGGCCCACGTACCTGAGGATGCTGAAGCAGAACATGTTGAAGGCTTTGACCTTCTACGAGAAGACCGAGGAGAAGCTGCTGTCTCAGCCACTCATCTTGCAATACGAAGATTTCATATGTCTCACTTGTTTTGAACGGAGTCTATCACCACTGGAAGTATTTTCTCATTTGTTCTATGGGACTGTCAAGCAAATGGAAGAAAAGGTGCAGTGGAGGGACAAATTCGGCTTCGAACCAGTTGGGAAGTGGCTTTCCCAATGTGGGTGTGGGTCATAACCTATGCCTCCATTTTGGGGGAGGTGCACCGCCCATTTTAGTCTATTTTAGTGGGGATTTGGATGTTTACTGGGGGTACAGGGTCTTGACCTACAGCCATATGGGTGTGAGTTTTCATGGGTCCCGGACCCTTTGGTGGACATTACAACTCGGGGATTCATGTAAACCAACCACTTGTGAGGTGGTTCGTGGTGAGAATTCACAGGCATGTGAAGGTTTCTCAAAATGGTGGGCCTCTTTTGGTCGGTATCCAAAGTAAAACAGGGAACACCACCACCTTGAGCGGTCTCCAATGTTGAGAAGCCCTCATGGATCCGTCCCATCTGCAAGCCTTTGTCTATCCACAGTGACAATTCTATTGACCAGCGGTGCCCTGTCGCCAGTGAGGCATTTGCATTATCCCTCCCTTTTTGGAGCGCCGGAGGTGTGGGATAGGTGTGTCCTTGGGTTCAGTTTGGCTTGTTGCTGAAAAGCAAAGCAAAGACACAACTCCAAAAATGGGAACCAAATAGAACCAGGACCCGTGTTTTGCAGCACCCAGATGGATTCGACTGGATCCACTTAGGTTTGTCCAGTT
>CAUJNA010000113.1:536050-666050 GCA_963377175.1 Effrenium voratum
CAGCTCAGTTGTTCAGTGGCGCCCTTTTTCCCTCTTTTTTTTGCTGGCTGCCCCACTAAAGATGCTCTAAAAAGGGTCCCCTTTTTTCCAGGGTCACTGAGCAGCTGAGCCAGAAGTCGCTTCGGATCGGACTTCAGGTCAGGAACCTGCGCGCCTATGCCTACTACAACCGCGAGGCCATCCGGAAGATCGCGAAGAAGTGCCGCGAAGATCGCGTCGAATCCGCCGCGCGGTCGAATCCAAAGCGAGCAGAGGGGAAGCGTCCAGAACCGGGCCACGCGCTTTTTGGGGCCAGCAAATCCCAAGCCATGTAAGGGGCCAAAGAAAAACCCAATAGAAGATCCATTCACTGGACACCCCACTGTGCTGTTCTTATCCTTCAGGCAAATATAGGTGCGGCAAGATGCCCATGTTGATTCTCACGGGTTCTTCTTCTTTGTACTAGGTTTGGATTCTGACTCATGTGTTGATATCCACGAGAGTACGTTTCAGATGCTATTCTCCGTTTTTGGAGAAATGTTCCTTTCGAGTGCGGAGCCTTAGGACAAAACTGCATGTGTCCTAAACAGCGAAACCTCGAAGAATTGGATCGATCCGGTTGCTTTTCTTGCGATCCAACATCGGAAGAAGCTGAGCTTCCTGAAATGCGTAGATCTGCTTTTTAGCTATTTATGCGGGCTCTGGAGCATGCTTCTGTGCTCAGCGATGATGGTGCTGAGGATAAGAACAATAAGGGCTTAAGAACCTCATCAGGAACTAAGCACCTGAGGACCTGACAAGGTGGTTCTCTCTGACCTGGGGCTTGGGGTACCTGCCGTGAGCGGGCTCCATGGAAACAGCCTCGCGTCTTGACAGGTACGACAAGCGCTGCGGCAAGTCCAAGACCATGCAGGAGACGGAGAAGCGAAGGGTGTCTGGTTGATGCTGTGGATGAACAAAATCCTTCAAGTTGGTCAACCCCCAAATGTTGGTTATCCACTGCTTGAATTTGCTTGCTATGATTTAAAGGGAATCTATCTCTAGACATACTGTGGATGGTTGCGAAATCCATTTCGCACCACTTGGATAC
The DNA here is from genome assembly GCA_963377175.1 of Effrenium voratum. NCBI lineage: Eukaryota > Dinophyceae > Suessiales > Symbiodiniaceae > Effrenium > Effrenium voratum. The sequence goes on from CAUJNA010000113.1 coordinate 537,120, forward strand.
CATTGTTGAAACCGTAGCGTTCGTTGGTATTTACAGGGGAATCATCCTTCCAGGGCCTCTTAGGTGGTGCAGGATTTCGCCCATCCACAGTACTACCCTCCTGTCCATGTTGCCATGAAACCTGACGGGTTCCATGTTCCATGTGAGCGGACAAGGTATTTTCAACTACTCTGCCATTACCCCCCATGGGGCGGAACGCATGGATTGGGATTTTATTTTTTGGGGTGCTCCCTCCAAAAGCGATAAACACCCACTAAAAGGGGACACACCCCCCTACCCACTCCCCGAGTTCCTGGACTTCAAACTGTTTGGGAAGACCATTTTAGTGGCCGATCTACTTTGGGGCCAGTCAATACCTGAGCCTATCTGTCAATCAACCGTTGGTTTATGCATCTGACGTTAACATCAAGCAGTCCACCAAGATTAGTGTGCTGATGGGATCCTGAGCGTCACCAATGGCGAGAGCCGATTCGATTTCCGCGAGGCGGACATCATGGAGACTCTGAACCACTCACTGCTCTCCCAAGGGGATCACCGCTGCGCTGAGCTTCTGCGAATTCTGGAGGAGCCAATGCCCGGGAAAAAACAAAAACGCATGGGTCAGTTCGGTTGAAAACAGATGTGTTTTTTTTTTTTTTAGAATACCTCCCCTCCCAAAAAAAGAGAGAAAACTGTGGGCTTGGTTTCCCTTTAAACCAGCAGAAAAAGGTACCCTCACCATAGAGACCCCCAGATGGGCACATTTGTTCGTTTGGTCAAATTAAAACAGCCAGTGGCGGAGTTTTCCTGCCTTCTTTCAAAGAGTGATGTGAGCCCTTCCCAGTTTCCCGTGAAAGGGGTTAGGGGAAGGGGTGAGTTCTACCCCCTACACCCAATACCCGCTGTTGAAGTCGGCACTCCACTAAAAAGGGAGGTAAATAGTATTTGCCCTGAAAAAAACAGGCTTCCCCAAAATACAGTAAAAAGAGACGGTATTTGGAGTGGGGGGGTATGACGCCTCCCCCTTCTCTTGCGCCTCTCGACACAGAGAAGGAGCAAGAAGGTGAGCTGCCACTGCAGCCAGCCTTGGGTGAAACGCCCGGGGGGCCGCTCGGCCGAAGGCGGACGCTTGGCGAACTGGGCGCCGTGCCTCGTTTTTGTTGAAGGATTTTTCGGGTGCCCTCGTTTTGGTTCAGCTGAAAGCTGTGGATTTGGTCCTGCCCAGACAGGCTCTGGGCTGGGGTAGCTTCCAGGGAGGGTTCCAGGCACACCTCTCTGGGTAACCCTTCCATCATCTTCGATCCATGTTCCTTTTGGTTTTTCCATGTCGCGTGGGTTTTTCTTGGTTACCCATACAGGGGCATGGAATCACCGGGATTTCCATTCACCATCCCAGATGGAATCCGTCTGGGGAGTCTTGGAAGACCGTCACTTTGAGGGTAGGGTCTTGTTTTCAAGGTGCCCTTTTTGAGTTTCAGGTTGGAAGGAAAAGGGAAACGGGGCATTCACAGCACCACCCACCAGCACCCCCCCCCAACACCACCTCCCCACCCCCCCGCAAGGGATTTGCTTGGATGTAGGTGTCTTGTGGTTACCTCACGCAGCGTTTCCTCAGTTTCCCGCTGTTAGTTTTGCGAGTTTGAAACTAACTGCATGAGTTTGAAAGAAGTTGAGAACGAAGAAACGCTGGCAAATGTGCGGCAACCATCCCCGAATTCAGTTGCATTTCAAGAAACACGCATGTCAACCTTTTGGTGCCTCCACAGCAAAGGTGAAGACAAAGTTGAAGTATTTCAGGGGGTCACAGAGACACAGTCAAAGCCAACCGTTCAATGTGTTCTCGCATTGTTCTAGGGCCAACGACAAAGTTGTTTTCTGTTTAAACTAATCAAACTCAGAAAGTGAAACAAGAATATTCTTCCCCGGTCCCCAGCAGCGGCCCCCGGGGGAGGTCCCATTTCTACCAGGGAACCTTGCTTTAGTCATTGCCTTTCAGTGGTAGCACCGCTTCCCTTTTGTATGCAAGGTCAATGGGCAGGGGAAGTGGAAAGAATCACCCTAGCTACTGGTACAAGCAAAAACCCAAGCTGCTGGCCCCAGTTGAGTTGATGTACATTGAGGTGGGGCAAACATCCTTACTCGGACACGGAATGGGATCCAAGAACCTGAGGATGTACTTGAAGGGCTCAGAAGGGGGTCAAAGTACATTCTCACTTAGGGATAGGGGCCCATTTGTTTTAGAGATGGGGGCACTCAGAACCTTGAAACTGAACATAAACTACTGGCATAAAACAAAACCAAAAACAGCCCGTGGCGTATCAATCTTCTTTTTGGGAGGTCCCCCCCAAAAAACAAATATATGGCGGGTTTTACCCTGGTTTCCCTTTGAACCATGCTGAATTTGGTGCAAAAAGCAACGTCAAGGTGTTTTGTTTCTTCCCGCCGCTCCCAAGGGAGCGGAAGCATTCCCGACTGCTGCAGCCGATCCTGGACCGGCACCAGCGGGAAGGCCGTGCCGGAGCTGTGAGTTCGGTCCCTTGAAACGCCTCGGACCTTGAGACTTGAGACTCTTTGCCTTTTCTTGGTGGCTCCCAGCCATCCGGTTCCTTAGCCTTTTGGCTTTTTAGTGTCCAGTGGCAGTTTCCATTTGACCCACTAAAAGTTGAACTTTTAGCGGGGCATCTGAGGGCGCCCCGAGGTTTTTTTTTGTCTCCTGTCTAGCAGTTTTGCATTTTTGTTTACAGGGGGTCCAAGTCTGGCCCAGAATGTGTTTGGGAGGATAGTGTTCGCAGGGAACAAAGTTGTTTTTGGTTTGCAGGGATTTGTTTGCCGGGAATTGCAGACTATTTGCAGTTGTTCTTTTGTGGTTTTTAAACAAGTCGCGGAGATGTTTGGCAGGGACTGTTTGACGCAGGAAATATCCCTGAGGGCGGTCGAATTGCCCCAAACATCAACTTAATGCACTTCGGGTGGCGTTTGAATGCCCTAATTGCCCCAAACCCAGTTGCGTCTTGTCTTCTTTTTTTTAAAAGCTGGTCGCTGGTTTCCGGGAGGCCAGAAGGCCGAAGGGACCGGGTTTAAATATCACCTGTTGGCTCCTTCTTGTTGCACAATTTTGCGCTCGTGCCCCGTTTGGGCGAATGACACCAAAAATTTAAAGGCGTCGGTTTGGGCGAAACTATGGGCTCCCCTTGACTGTTTAAGTGTTTTGGCATGCGAAATCAAACGACCCAAGGCAATCGTTTCATAGGTGCGCAAACCTCAAGGCACTCCGCCGTCCTAAAACGGAGACCCGAGAAAAAGAAAACAAATCATAAATTTAGCCTTTCTCCGAGCAAAAGTCAAGGGTGCCTCGTGTTCGTGTTTTATTCTTCTGCTTTTTTTGTCCCATGTGTTAGTTTGCAGTAGTCATCGAGGTTCTGAGTACCACCTCCCATGCCAGTGCCCTACTTCCAAGCTTGTCATGCCGAAGCCCAACATTTAAATATGCCGGAGAAGGTGGTTGCAAACAGACTCCCCGAACCCTGAAGCTGCCCTCAACTCACTTCCTGAGTTCATGAACTTTAAGCTTTTTGGGAGGACCATTTTAGTGGTACAGAAAAAGTTTGGACTTTTTTTGGGCCATCCACTTAGCCAGTGAGTCAACAGAGGGCAATCACTGCATAATGTGGAGGCAATATCTAGTTTGGGTCCAGGTCGATTCATCCGCCACGTCCCTCCCCCCTTCCCCTCCCGTCCTGTTCTCTTCAGGGGTGAACATCACCTTGGGCAGTAGGTGACTTTCCCTTTCAAGGGGCGATCCGTAGATTGCAGATGTATCAAACCATGGCCATGTGAGAACCCATATTGCATCCTATTCTCATATTCTCTACAACAGCGTCTCCGGCAAATTCTCCAGGAAGCTTGGCCAAACCCCCCTGGTTTGTGTGGGTATTTGGGTAACCTCTGGAGAAATCCCTGGAGATGTTGTCTATAATCGAATCCAAAAACAAACCAGACCCAGCTTCAGCTACTCCCCAATGGAAGATGCCTCACTTCTTGATTTCCCGGAATCCCTTTTTGGGAAGCCCATTTGGGTGCGGTGTCTTAAGGCTCGGTACCCAAATTTGTTGCTGGTTTTAAAGGGAATCCCAGAGGAACACCACCCTGTTTGGGGAACCCCTGTTAATCAACCAGACATTCTGCTCAATCCGGGGTTTAAGAAACCTCGCTCCCTGAGTTCCCGGACTTTCGTCACTGTTTGTGTCTGGACCATAGTAGCAAACCGTCCCATGGGTTACAACCTACTTGCCTCGCCTACCAGACGTCATATGGTCAGAGCTGGTGTAACGGGGGTGGTTGTCCCCTTATAACTCCTTGGTGACACGCCGAGTTCCAAGATTTGGGGCTTGGGCCACCCCGTTTCTTTTTTGTTGTTTTTCCCCCCGCCGCCCGCTTGCCGGCTCTGTCCGATGAATTGCTCGGGTCGGGTCGAGCGAGCTCCAGGGGACGAGAGCCCCAGCGACGTGGTGCGGAAGCCCTCCGCCGCCCCGAAGCTCAGCCCGGTGCTGCTGCTGAAGAGCTTCCTCAAGAGCTCCGAGACCGTGGCCTCCGCGCCACGGGCGGAAAAAAAACCCGAAGAAATGGCTCGATCCCGCCCCGCCCTTTCTTCTTTTTTTGTTTTTCTTGGAGTCGAGTTGAACGGGGTGGCAAAGTTTTTGTTTTTGTTTGTTTGTTGTTGTCCGTCTTTTTGGAGTTGAATGTTTTTTTTGTTGTTCTTTCGGGTGGAACCTGCCCAAAGGTGGTTTTCACTTTTGGCTTCCCTTTGAAACCACCAATAACAAGGGGTTGGAGGTTCTGTTGCCTAAAGCCGTCCTTTTGACCTTTTGGGCTTCTCTTTTTGGACCTTTCTGGACCTTGGTCGACAAGGTTCCAACAGATTAGCCTTTTTTCCAGGCTTTCCACGTCCTTTGGTATGGAGGTGGTGCACTTGTTGTTTGGTTGGCTTAAGGGGACAAGAGGAACACGTGGTCAGGTGATGCCCCCCTTCATGACTGCTGAGCCCATAGATTTTGGTTATGTTGCCAGTGGGGCATCAACGTCAGAAACTGCGTGTGTTTGTGGTTCCTGATTAATCTGGACAAATCTCACCTATTCGCGGTGGGGGGAAACGAGCAGTTCTTGTGCAATTTGCCCTGCGTCATCCTTGTCTAAGGAACCAACTATAGGAACGAATACAGGAGATGGGCTTAAAACCGCCCACAAACAGGGTTTCCTGCAAACAGAAGTCATTTACCTCTTTTCTGTCAGTGTTTTTTTCTTCTGACTTGTGATCTCCATTCTGGCGTCTGAGGTGGTGCTGCTTCTTTTCTGCTATGCCTTGAGCGAGATCAACCCCGAAACCAAGCCCCAGCTGCGGCTTTGACGCACGCGAAATCCGAGGTTCCGATGTGGGAGTCGTCGTTTTTGGGAGTTGGGGCCTCTTGTTTGGCGGATGTAGCGGGAAACCAACAGGAACACTGATGCCATATTTTTGGCACAGCCAGACGGGCAAATTCTCGCCAGTGATTCCATGTCCATGTTGTAGTTTGTCAAATCGAGGGACTCACCTTTTGACGAGCACAGCAAGCATGGTTGGCTACCACATTTTGGAAACGACGGCAATATGTTTGCTTACCTACCCCAGTGATTCCAGGTCCCTGCATGTACGGTAGGCAACCAAGGGAACCACCAAGAGGAAAACGGCGAAGGGTTTCTACTGGGGTTTGCCTACCAACCCCAAGTCATTCATTTGGTAAGTGCGTCCCACGTCAACCCCGTACGTGCGGTGGGTGAACTTGTTTGATTAAGGTGTCCCGCAATCACCCGGATTTGCCATGTGGGTTTGTCTTTTTCTTGAGGGCATCTTGTTTTCGTGGTTTTAAACGGAAACAAACAGAAAAAACAAAAACAGAAACAACACTTTTGGGGTCCCCTAAAAACCAACACACCCATTTTATTTGTCTCCAGGCATTTGTCAAGCAGGTTTTTTGCACTTGCATGGGGGAGGTTGTCAAAATGCATTTGAAACTCCTGGGTAAGGGAAACCAAAGGAACTTCTATTTTGCCAGCTGAGGAACAGGTACTCCTACTTCACGATGTTTGTCCCGACCTCAGCTTCTGCCAGTTCCCGGTGCCCGTATTTCTCCTTTCTTTGGTGCTTAGCTGCTCAACAAGCTTAACAGGTAGGCTAAAACCGTGGTTATATGGGGACTGACCCCCCAGTTGCACCAGTTGCAGCAAATGCTATAACCTACTTACTAAGTTGGTTGAGTATCCTAGTGGATGGAGGTTTCGCACAAAGTGTGCCCCTTTGTGCATATAGTCTCGGGGTCTGCGTTGCCGATTCCAACTTGGGTTGTCATGCAGTCCAACAGTGCTTCAAGCGCATTTGTCGACTATCACAGCTTTGATTTTGAGCGTTGCTGGAAGCTGAAGCGCCGGTCAGGCTTGTCTTTGAAAGACTCCCTTATTGGAGAATATGATGTCCGGCCAGGCTTGTCCTTGAAAGACTCCCTTATTGGAGAATATGACGTACTCCTACAACCCCCCCCCCCCCGCGCCCAAGAAACAAGGTGCTGGAATCCTGGTTCACTGTGTACCTAGGTGACGCTGGAATCCCTTTTCTTGCTTCTGAAGCAGTATCAAGCGGACGTGGTCCTCATCAGCGCCACCTTGTTCTTGCGGCTGCTTGGCTAAGAGCTTCCTCTCGCCTGGGCCTACGCCTGAGACCCAAAAGGGACTAATGGTTGCGGCTCCAGAACGTGTAGCAAAATGGCACCTTGGCACATGAAACCAAAGACTAAAACCTGCGCCCTGGCGAATTAACTTTTGAGCCACACCCAAGTATGTTTTAGTACTTGCTGGGTGAGGTAGGGAATGACAACGCGCGGGGGCCTGAGAAGTGACTAAGTGGGTTGGTCAAGCAGTATGTGAAGTTGATCAACAGCCCAACACGGTCCATTCTCAGAAGCACAAATTGGCGCCATGTAGGGGACGAACCGGGATGCGGGAAACCATTTTGTTCCCACCATTTTCGTTATGGGATGTGGGAGTAGCAGGGATTTGGGTTGGTTTTTGCCAGAACCAGTCACCATTAGAAGGAGCTGGGGGGTGTTATTGTTTAGCGCTACCATTTCATGACCTGCTACCCCGCGCATCCCCTCTCCTTGCTGGTGCTCAGCAGGGAACGAGAAATGGAATGACTCGAACAAACCATCCTTGTGGTTACTTTTAAGTTGACCAAAGCCTGGGCTCATTCCCTACTTATCGCACCAGCCAGCCTCCCTTTGGCTTTCTGTTAGTTTTCCATTCGATTCCAAGCGTTGTGAGACACATCGCTGCAGGCTTGCCGGTGCGCTGCCGAACGACAGGGACGCGTGGGGCGGATTCAGCGCTTGGGCTGCATGGGGCGTCCCTTAAAAGGTCTGAGATTCATTTGGTTTGGAGCCAAAGAATCACCCTTTCCCAGTCATTTCATGTCCCTGTGTAGGTTTTCTCAAGGGAACCACCCCTTAAAACCCAACAGAAACATGGATTGAAAGGGGTACCTGCTGGAGCTTTGCCTGGGATCCACTGGGCTTAGGGCAGCACCGTCGATCCGGACCGAGTCTGGATGCTGGGCAAAGTTCAAGAGCTCACGAATCGATGGAGGGTATGGGGTTTGTTGATCCATGAAGGTTGGGAATTCCTAGTCTCCATTTGGGTGTGTCTTAAATTGGGGACACCCCAAAATGGTGGATGTCCTTGGCTGTCCTTGGCTTGCCCTGTAAAATACAAAAGAGACACCCAATTATTGAATCAGTACGTTAAGCTGTCTGGAATGATTGCGGAAAACCTTTTTTTTGGGCCGCTTTCGCTGACACGAGACGAAAAGGCAACTGCTGCCACCTAGAGCAGACTCCAATGTGCCCTCGATCCCCAACGAGACTCCATTATGCGGATGTTCGGGTTCCGTGGGAGAAAACTCACGCGGTGTGGCATCAAGCGGCATCCATGTTGTAGGGTGATCCTAATGGGCAAGGGAATTTCCATAGCACTGCAGTACCCATCTCCCAGTGGGTCTCAGGCAAGCCACAACATCGGGTCACCAGACATACAATACTCTACTATACTGGCAAATGTCAACCCATAGTTATGTCAGTCAGTATCATATATCAAAAAGGCCAATGAGGGCAAGGCCCCCTGAACGTATGAACCGACCGCAAGTGCAGCAATTCCAGGAAGGGGATGAGTAGCGACCTTAGGTGCACGTTTGACCAGTTTGGAAGTTTGAAGCGTTGTGTTGCGGATTTGCCACAATCTCAAGCGGTTACCCTCATCATGCGGGTCTATGCTGAGCAAGTGTTTTGTGTTGCCGTGGCTTTTCCCCCTTTTTTTTGTCGGCCTCATTTTATCCAGCGATTCCATAGGCAACCAAGGGAACCACCCTTTAAAGGCATAAGGAAACATGGCCAAGGGCTACCTGCTATAAGCATCAGGTTACTTTGCTTTGTTGATGGCATCTAAAATGTCCCTGCGTGAGAAACCCACACCGCTTGGGTGTTCGACTTGTTGGCCTAGCTTAGAGCCCAGGAGTCAATCCTATTAGTTCATTGGATTCGTGGTCCGGATTTGGATTTGACTCTTGGTTCTGGAGGGTGCATGGGGTTTCCCACCTCAACCACACCGATTCGGCTCCAAACCACCAAGAGGGAAGCTGATTTGTGGTTTACCCAAGGGCCTTTGCATCGGGCCCCAAACACCCACGGGCCCGGGTGAAAACCACCAAGAAGATGGATCTGTCCCCACATGGGAAAAGTTTTACCCGTGGTCCAAAACTGGGGACCGAAGTGAAGATTGATGAACCTCCAAATGTTGGTTATCCACTACTTCCATTTGCTTATATACTCGTATATACTATTTAAAAGGGAATCTATCATTGGACATACTGTGCATGGACGAAATCCTGCACCACTTGGAAACCATGGTTGAAACCGTAACGTTTGTTGGTATTTGCATGGGGAATCCTGATTTCATGGCTTCTTAGGTGATGCGAACTGGATTTCGCCCCACAGTATGCTCTCATTTGGGTATGAGTCGAAACTAAACCACCAGACGACCGCAAGTTTGAGTCCGTGGTTCCATTTGCCAGGGTTCCATTTTGGGTACCCATGTTTGACCCGCAGCCATTTCTGCCAACGAAACAGCAAATGGAGGGCAGGGGATACTGTGGATGGACGAAATCCTGCACCACCGAAGAGGCCCTGGAGGGATGATTCCCCTGTAAATACCAACGAACGTTACGGTTTCAACCATGGTTTCCAACTGGTGCGAAATGGATTTTGTCCATTCACAGATAGGACTGGGGCGCCTTGCAGCGAGGCAACTCGGTGGTTCTCTCCGTGGCGGTGCTGGGCATCGTCTCCGCGGGGGTTCATCACACCGGGGTCATCGATTTCATTTTTATGCGCGGCTTGGATCCATGGCCTTTCCGGGAACCCGGGAGTGTTAGAAGGGTGTGTCATACGTTTTTTGGGGGCTACGCGAATTTTTCGGGGTGGAGGGAAACCAAAGGAAACCGACCTCCGATTTTTGTTTAGGGGTTTACTACAAGACACTGTTCTGACAAAGAAAGGGGGGTGAGTGCTCATGTGTTGGGATCGCTTTGGAGTGGGACAGGGGAGTTTCCGACAAGGGGCCCATTGTGTTTCTTTGGTGGGCAGGTTTTGGGAGGGTTTTGGACCGGGCCGGGGTGATCGAATCTATCCATGCCATTGGTTTCGGCCCACGGTTTTCCGTGGGCCGTGGGGAGGGGGGAAGTTCGTGGAGTTTTCAAGCACAAAGTTGGGCTTGGACTCCCGAGAACTGGTTGGCTCAGGAAAACTAAAGAGGAGAACCACCAGAGAAGGCATCCATACTGATGGACGAAATCCTGCACCTGAGAAACTTTGGAATGATTCCCCAGTTAATACCAGCAAACAGCGGTTTCAACCATGGTTTCCAACTGGTGCGAAATGGATGTGTCCATCCACAGTAGTTCCTTTTGTGGAGTTCAATAAATGTTTGGTTGTGAATCCGAGTTTGAAATTCGCCCAGCTAAGATGTGGTCGGCGTTTTTGTTAATTATTTGCTCCTGTCCAGACCCTCGCGATGAAGACCTTAGGCATGGTCCAATTACACAGCGGTTGCGTCTGGAAATAACCATGGGTTGACAATTGGTGGGTACACTTCCTCACTCACTGCCACCATTGACATTTTATTTTGATGATGAAAACAATTGGGGAATCATCACCGCATTGCAACTGTTAAAGGGCACCTGGAAGATCAGAAAAGTAAGTGCAAAGCAGGGGAGGGGCGTGAGGGGAAGGAATTTCCGGAGCCGGGCCAGACTCGCAGGCGTTTTGGGCCGCCCAAAGACTTACTTCGCGGCGCTCATCAGACTGAGCCTCCCCGCGATGCCGCTGGCGGCAAGCATTTCCAACACTTGTGTGATGGGTGTTGCTTGGCTTCAGTTTTGCGCGAGGAAGTGAGCAGTTCGAGAAACGTTTGGAGCCTTTCAATGTCCGTGCTCTGCTTTTGCTCCAGGAATGTATTTGTCCACCTATTTGGGGTTGTCCCGAAAGAAGCCTGCTTATTTTAGAAGGTTTGAAGTGAAGGAGTAGACTGCACCAAAACGGGGTGAGGTCTCGCTAGTTCTTGCGGTTAGTATCCAGACGGACACCATAGGAAAAGACAAGTTGAGACCTACCCGCACAAAGAGGGTCCCCCTATTTCAGCGGAAGACAACCAATTTTCTTTCCAGAACCAGGGTCGCCTTGCTTTGAAGGCGAGCCTGCCCCAATCCATGTACTTGCCGTATTCATAGGGTCCCAACTGGTGCCTGACGTGTTTCCGCAAACAAGACTTAGTTGGAGGAAAGCAGGTGAGTTTGGGGGCGGGGATCCTATGATGAGCCCATCAACTCCTTTGTAGTGGCTACCAAAGGCAATCAAGAGGAGTTCTTGGGGTCTGTTTCTATTGTGGAACAAGGGGTCAGGGAGTCTTGTGACTCTTGCCTGCCGCCGAAGTAGGCGAAGCTGTGCGAGCCCTGTTGGATAGAAAGGTTGTAAGGCCGTTGTTTGCCGTCCCTGTTCTGCACAAACGTTCTTATGTTGCCTCTGGATGGCCCTTGACATTCGCTCGGTTCGGGGATGCGTCGTCTCCTTTGACCAGATGTATCCTTTTTGTCATCATGTTCATGTTTGATCATGACCAGTCCCATGATCTTCCGCGTGGGCGCTGGTTCAGACCACGTTTCCAGCCCATCTTGAAGAAACCCGGACTCGGCATCCAGTGGCCCAATGGAACTTATCTTTCAAGCACAGGAACAGTTCCAGTCCGAATGATTGCCTTACGCGTTGAACTTTTTGAGAACATGCAAAACATTGAAGTGTCATGGCCATGTACAATGAGTTTTCCCGTTTTACGTCACATAGTGCAGTGGAAAGTGCAATGATCTCTGGAAATGCATGCCGTCTGAGCCATTTCGAGCCAAAGCGAGCCGCAGACGCTTAGGTTATGATCCCGGTCATCGAGAAGTGGTGCAAGGCGAGCTGAGAGTCGGGGGGCGGGGGGTTGTGGGGGTTTGGGTTTTCGATGCGGTGCGGTGACAGGGGTGGAGCGGGAAGGATGTCTTCGCGCGCGCGTGCGTGCGTGGGTATGTGGGCGTGCTTGTGCTTTTGTGTGCGTGTTTGTTAGTGTGTTTGTATGTTGTTGTCTGTGTTGTTGTTCTGTTTTTTGGGTGTTTGTGTTTGTGGGTGTGGGATGGATACGCTAAAATGGTTGCGGGGGAGGGGGCGCAGTGGGGTGGGAGTTGTTCCAGTGTGCCCGGGACCTTTGACCTTGTTTTGTGTCGTCCTCGTTTAAGGTTTTTCTCCCAGGTTTTGCCCACCCTTTTCTGGATTGCGGGTACTTTTGTTTGTTTCGAGAAGAACCACGGACTTTCCAAATCACCAATTAATTAGTTTATTCCCAACCAGAGAGGCAATGAGAAAGGCATCCGCCAAATGGGTTTGTCTTTTGTTGTGGGTATACCCTTTTTTGTTTGGATTTAAGGGGAAACCCAAAAGCAAACACCCATTTTGGAGGGTCCCCTAAAAAAGGCGCGCCATGCTTTTTCTGAAAACGGCTAGTGAGGGAGGGCCCCAGAATTCAATCATAACCCCTTCGATCAAGACGGTCTGAAAAACCTTTTCTGGGTTGTTGGGGGGGTTTGGTTGTTTCCCTAGAAATGAGACTGCACGCCACTTGCGGCCAATGGGGGGCTATAAGAGATTTTGGAGGATTCCGAAAATTCCTAAGATGCGACAGGCGACGGGCGACAGGCGACAGGCATGTAGTTTGCCTCGCCTTTGTCTTTGACTAAAAGTATAATTTCCCAAAGATAGAAATTTGTGATGAATCCAATGAAGGGAATATTTTCTATATGCAGTAGAAGCTACTTCCACTCGACAACCTACTTGTCAAATGTCATTCCACAAGAGTTTGTGCTTCGCCTTTCACTTTTTAGAATGCCCTGGACGAGGCATGATTTTTCATTGCTGGGTGTGATGGATTTTCCTTGGAGATCATTAAGAAATCTCGTGTGGCAGTCGTTTGCGGGTACCCTTTCGAGGTTGGTTCAAAGGGAAACCAACAGCATAACCACATTGTTTGGGTCCCCCCATTTTGACACGTGTGTTTGAATGGGGCAATGATTGGGTAAGAAAGAACTGTTATTGTTTGAATCGAGTCCAACTGCATCCCGCGGCTCCCTTTCCAGTGTGTCTTTACTGCACCATGATGGTCAGCAACAGGGTTGCAAGCAACCAGGCCCTGGTTGCCTGTAAACGGAGGCCAAAGGAGGTGCGATTTAGCCATACTTGCTGATCTTGTTTCAGCGAAGGTGCTCCAAGTAAAGACATTCACAAAGAAGTTGTTTTTGTTTTGTTGTTGTTGGTTGTTTTTTCTCGAAGATCGCTTTCAGACGCCCTGCCCGTGTGTCAGAGTGTCTTGCTGCTGTGGGGATACCAAAACTTGAGGTGGCTGATCCAAAAAGGTGGTTGATCAAAAAGTTTTGGGGTCACCAGGGATAAGCTGAGTGGTTTCTTCCTGCAATTTTGGGCTGGTTTCAACATACACCTTTTGGCCATTTGTCTGGGTTTTCCCTGGGTGACTCGTTCGATCTGAAAGGGTTCCCCAGAACCGTCCATTTAAGTTGCGGAATATGCTTTTCCCCATGTTGGTTTTAAAGGGAGTCTGTCACTAGTGAACTTAAGTAAATGGAGGACTAGGAAAATTATGTGTGGTCATCTGGGAGGAATATTGAATGCCCACTCGGGCTGCGCATTATTTCCCGCTTCAGACATGACCTTGGGCTACTTAAGGGGGCTTCCTCATAAAGTTCTGGTTTGGGAGTTTGTGGGTCGCTAGTGTGACACATACTACCTTGTGCGTTGGCCAGACTGCGGATGGACAAAATCCGTTTTCTCCAGTTGGTAGTTTTTACAATATATCCAGTATTGATATGGAGGTTGGTCAATTTTTCTGGGCGGTAACTTGTCTCACTTAGTGAGAATCGTCGTTTTTTTTTTTGTGATTTTCCCTAGCCTTCTTCCCAAGAAACTTGGCCTTTTCATCAACCCCCATTTGGCTTCATTCATCCCAACTGCAGTATGTTGCCCATCCGCATAGGTTTGTGTGTGTGTGTCGTTTTTTTAAGGGCACCCTTTCTGGGGTCGTTTTGCAGGGAAACCAAAATTCAACCCACCATGTCTTTGGTGCATTTTGCTTGGTTTAACTTGTTGCCAACTAATGGGTTTTCCATTAAACCACTAAAAGTTAAACTTTTAGCAGGGGAGCAGAAAGCAACCAAGATTTTGGGGCGTCCGACACACCCATACTGTGCTTCAGCTCGGCATCGCCAGGAGATCAACATGCCCCCTCGCTTGTTCCTCATGCCGATGTCTTACATCATGCGTCTCGGCCACGACTCTGACTTGATTTCCCGCTTTTTGACTGAAGGCGAACCAAAAGGACCACTTACTTGCCACATTTGGGGGGGGGGGCGTGAGAACCTGAATCTTTCTTGCCCGAATCTTCGGGCTGAAAAAAACCATCCACCGTTCGGCCATGTCTCGGGTTTGCTCCATGGGTGACTCGCTCGAACTGAAATAATCAACCCCACGGGAGTCTTTGATTTGCGTTCTGAACTTGCTTTTTGTTGCCCCCCTGTTGGTTTTGAAGGGGATCTATCAAACACGTCCATTTGCTTTTCAGAATGTGTTTATATGTTTCCTTGTTGGAATGAAAGGTAATATCACCAGTGAATTTGACGAAAAAGCAAATGGAGGAACATTTTTGTAAGTGGATCTCCACTCCTGAAGGGTTCCTCACGGCCAGGACGATCCCTGGACATTTGGTTTTGACTTCGACCTACGAATAGAAACCTGTGAAAGAACCCAGCAGTCCCCTTTTCAGAGAACCCGGTGGGTTGCTTTGGCCCTTATTTTTACCTGAGCCCCGCATGCGTGCGAAGAAACGTCTCTCGGAACATTTGAAAACTTCACCCGGGAACTTCTCCTGCCAACTTTTCGAGTGTTACTGTAGTTCATTATCCTGAAAGCACAAGCTAAAATCAGTATCCCAAATACACAAGCCTGGAGATTGAAGCACCCATAAATTTCTGGGCGTTTTGGGTAATGGGTACGATTGGAGGAAAACTGGGCGTTCTAGTACGAACCGCTGGAAAACTAGTACGCAGGCCGGCGTCTAAGGTGCTGCTGGCCGGCCAACAAGATCTGACATCATATCAATATAGTGTCCTTTCTCGGTGCTTGCATTTCCCGTTGCAAGCATGACCCTACATCGGTTCAAGCAGGGCATGCTTTTGTGCGGGCAGTGCATGCAAATAACTCCAATTGACCCACTTGTTGGGATTTGCGCTCGTTCGCGGGTTTTTGCGGGCGTTTTGCGGGTTTTTGCGCTCGTTTTGCGTCCAAAAGTGGTAATTACGAACAAAGAGCATTTCTCACCCGAAGCATGTTTATACTAAACTTGCTCCGATTTGCGCACCACTCCCCCGCACAGCTAGGATTGAAGGGTGTTGATGGAGGGAAGGATTTGAAGGTTTGTCGAGTTTAAAAGTTTCCGAAGATTCGAACATCAGGTTTAGTGGGCAACATCAAGCTGAATGAGAGAGAAAAGCCTGTGCAAGAAGGAGCCACCCAATAATTCCAATTTCGAGGCGTCTTAGTCGTTTTGCGGTAAAAATGATACGAAACAGGCAAAAGCAATACAATGACCAAAACACCTATTGGTTTCTAGTCGTTTGAAGCTGCAGGAGCTAAGAATTGCCAGGTAACTTTTCTTTGGGAGTCATCCAACACTTGGCTTCTCTAGCCTAAGGGTTTGTCTGCTTTTAGGGGACCCTCCAAATTGCTCGTCCTCTTTGCCGTTTTCCTTCAGAACCGACAGAAGCAAAACGTTTCCCTCAAAAAAAGAAAATCGTCACGTAAGGCCAAAAACCCAAAAACGGAGCCTCAAAAAAAATGACGTCCTTCAGGCTGGTAGTGGGCGCCTTTGCCATTTTCTCCACCTCCTCCAACCTGGTGGTGCAGAGTTTGCTCATGGAGCGAGGCCCCGGCCTCCGGCACGTGTAATTTGTTGTGATTTGCGCGCCCCAGAACTGAGTCGCAGGGTTCCATTTTTTGACCCAAAGGTAGGCTGAAACCCGGAGGTGTTTCTTTTTCCCAAAAAAAAGAAACGCTATGTTTAATTCAGTCTACCGTTGGGTAGTCGGAAAAAAAACAGCCCTGCGCAAATGGGGGTCTTCTTTTGAGGTTGCCCTTTGTTAGGTTCGTAAGGGAAACCAACAGGAGAACCGAAGTCCATTTAATGGTTCACCCCATGTTTAACCATGCCAAATGATTGATTTGGTGTTTTCGTAAAAGGGGGATTGGTATTCATGTTTAAGTTCGCGGACTTCTCAATCTTATGGATGTTAGGGGTCCAATTGCTACTTGGAGATCCCATTCCTTGTCAAGCTGGGTAGACAACCAATCTTCTTTCCAGTCACAAACATTCCAAGAGCCGCGAAACACTTGAGTGAAACAGTTGCAAGTGGGCTCAACTGCTTTTGCCCGGTGCTTTGAGTTTCAGCTTCCCCTTATTTGGTGATTTGGATTTGTGGCTTGTGTCGCTGGCAGATGGAGAACCATCCCTAATCCAAACCCCCCTACCGCCAATTCAAGGGAAGCTGACAGTTGAATGCAGGATAAAGTTCAGCGTCGCCAGGGCGCAACAATTACGCTGGCTGGTTTTTGGTTGCACGGATCGCACATGAGCAGGGCGTCTCTCCATTGGACCACCAAGCGGATCGCGAGCAATGAGACGGGAGGTTTCCATACGCCAGGCAAAGCTCAGGAGCAACAAGCGGATTGATAAACCCCTTGGCTTTGATCGGTGTCCCGGTGTCCCAAAAAATAAATGCTCAGACCACGTTTCGAGAGAAACAAAAAACAAAAAAAAAAAAAACCTCCCCACGCCCCCTGCGGGTTCTACTCAGAACACCTTTGGCAGGCTTGGAGCCCTTTGGCAACTTCGACATTGCGCTTCTGTCCTTGACCTGTGGCATGGCCACTTGGCGGGCACCTGGCAAGATGTGGCTACGACGTACAACATTTCAATGAGGATAACTCCGTTAAATAGATTTAAAGTGGTGGGCCGACGCAAAATTTGCCTGACAATGATGTCCACCAAAGTGTCTCCTTTTTTTTTACTACTCAGTTGTCTCTTGATTTGTGATTTGTGTTTTGTAAGTTGGTGAATCATTGCAACTTTCACGGGGCCTCTCAAGCAGTGAACATTTTCCGGATCTCAAAAGTTACTCCAGCGGGATTTCTGCTTACCAGCGGATGCTCGTCCATTTTCTCGCCTTCGGCCACGCGCGAGACCTGCATCCGCAGTGAGGTGACAGTGCTCTATTGCGCCATCGCCGTGCCGATGCTTGTCTTGGTATGTGTGTGTGTGTGTGGGTGTGGTGTGTGTGTGTGTGTGTGTGTGTGTGTGTGTGTGTGTGTGTGTGTGTGTGTGTGTGTGTGTGTGTGTGTGTGTGTGTGTGTGTGTGCGTGCGTGCGTGCGTGCGTGTGCGTGCGTGCGTGCGTGCGTGCGTGCGTGCGTGCGTGCGTGCGTGCGTGCGTGCGTGCGTGCGTGCGTGCGTGCGTGCGTGCGTGCGTGCGTGCGTGCGTGCGTGCGTGCGTGCGTGCGTGCGTGCGTGCGTGCGTGCGTGCGTGCGTGCGTGCGTGCGTGCGTGCGTGCGTGCGTGCGTGCGTGCGTGCGTGCGTGCGTGCGTGCGTGCGTGCGTGCGTGCGTGCGTGCGTGCGTGCGTGCGTGCGTGCGTGCGTGCGTGCGTGCGTGTGTGTGTGTGTGTGTGTGTGTGTGTGTGTGTGTGTGTTGTGCATGTTTGCCAATATCCAGCCCCTAGATGATTCTATGGGAGTTCGTCAAAATGTTTGGACCCTTTTTTCAAAGGACACCACAAGGAAACACCCATCTTTTTTGCCCTGTTGCTTGTGTTGCCCCGACTCTGATCCTCAAACATGTTTGCCTGCATGGTGGGTACGCGGGAACAAATGTATTGAAGGGTCGAGCGGACCATTTCCCGAAATGGAGGCGGGGATGGCCAAATCGAGGCTTTGCGATGGTTTTTTTCGTTGGCTGGTCGTGCAACTGGCAAATTTCATGGGGAAGAATATGCGGACATGTTTGGTTTACCCAAATGATGAAGCTCATACCTCAGGACGCTGAACAAGGTCCCAAGAAACATGTTCCAGCTTGCACCAAAGGACAGTCATGTGAGTAGCATCCAGTCCATTTAGGGTCACCCAACTACCCAGGCATGTGCATCTGAGATGAACGTACTCTGTCCATGGGGAATTGCGAATGATGGACCGGTCGTTTGCTCCTGGATCAGCTTTTCTGATTGGCTGAACTTTAAGCTAGGGACGACTCAGTGGCAAGCAAACAGTTGTTTCATTTCTGTTGACGGATTTTGACACCATGCTTGACCTTCACACATCCCCCCCCCCAAAAAAAAAGGAAACACACAACACAAAAACAGGATCTTGGCTGTCATGGACTACTCATCCGAGAGAGCTCGTCCGATCTTGGGCCATCTGGCAGGCACTCGATTGCATAGTTCAGGGCTTCTCAAGCACATTCTTTGTCTGTTTGCTGTAAGATCCTCACTTGGGTGTGTCTTGAAGTACTCCATGTATATAGGGGACCCCCACAAAAAAAGTAGAAAAGTTGATATATTTTCCATTTAAGACAACTCTAAGGGCCGTACACGGCATTGAAGACATACCTGTGACGTGCTCCACGCGGCTTCCATGCTGACCCCGGATATAGAAATGAAGCCCTCCTATCAATAAGGGGGTTGTTTGTCACCAAGAGTGATGAGTTCCCCCTGAAGGGGAGCACAGCCCTATCAATCAGGCAGGGGTGTACTCTGGTCACATGCATTAGACTTGCATGCGCAGTTGCTGTGGAATGCACATGCCTTCCAGTCCTTCCTTTTTGTGTCGTTTTGTTTTTCTCAGTTGTTCAGTGGCTCCCTTTTTCCCCTTTTTTTTGGTGGCTGCCCCACTAAAATGGTCTTCCCACAAAAGGGTTCCCTTTTTTTCCAGGGTCACCGAACTGAGTTTTTCCCCCCGGAGTCCGGTGCAGGGAGAAAGGGGTCGAATGGGAGCCATGAACTGCGGTCCCGAGGATGCTGCTTTACATGGAGGCCTCTGAGACAACCAGCTCCTCGCCCACCAAGGCGCGACTGCTCGAGAAAAGCGAAGCAAGCAAGGGGTTGAGTACACATTATATGCATAAACATATGTAGATCATGAGGGGTGTGACCATATCAATATTAATATTGTATATATATATATATATACACGTACGGTGTATTTACATATGAAATCGGCTGCCTTGTCTCCCTTTCTTCCTTTCCTTTTGAGAAGTGTGGCCTGTTCCGGCATTTTCAGCGAAAGTCACCCTAGAGCCTTCAGCGTAGAGGAACCTCCCCCTCCCCCCCATTTTTTGTTGATTCCTCTAGTGAACAACTCCCATCTAAACGCGCCACCCAAAAGGCGATGTTCTTTTTCCGGCTAAAAATTGGGAAGTGTAGGGTCCCCTGTCTTGGCCGTCCCGAATCCCCGCGCAGGGAACTCCGAGCACGGCGGGGAAGAAGCTGTTCCTGGCCAACATTCAGATCACCGGCAGCCTGTTGAATGGCCAGCCAGGAGCTGAGCACCTCAATATTGCTCAGCGGACACGAAGCTCATATTCAAGATGACTTGCCCTGACGCAAATGTTTGCGAGAACCCTTGGAGCCTGGTCTGGCCGGAAGGTTCTGCATAGAGTATATCTCACTTCCTGAGTTCCCGTACTTTGGGCTTGGACCATTTGAGCGGCAAACACAAAGTTTGGATCTGGTTTGGCCAATCCATTCGATCGGATTTGAGATTTATGTCGGAGGTCCGGGAAGCCACTTTGGTAAAGAGAGAAAGAGTCAAGCATGGTCGTGTATGAGCAATATATATGTATCTATATATATATATATACGCATGCAGCCACATGCATGTCAAGGGGGCCCTAAAATTTGGTTCATTGTTAAATTCAACCCCCTGCAAAACACTCAGATGCACACGTGTGTATATGCATATGCAATACACCCAAAAGCCCACCCACCCGCCCATGTGTCCACATCGAGGTCCTTGGCGGATTCCGGGCTCTTGACAGTGATGGGCAAAGTGGCGAACATCGTCCGTGTCGAGCGCATGGGAGAGGAGGCAAGACTCATCGCCTCCAACCCTCCCATCTCCATAACCCCCAACTCCTAACCCTCCAAGGCAAACCCCAGTAACTTTGGTGCATTTGTCCAAGGGATGTTAGGACTTTAACTTTTTGCCAGCTCATGGGTTGTCCATTAAACCACTAAAAGTTAAACTTTTAGCAGGGGCGCAGAAAGCAACCGAGAGTAGATCACCCTTCACAAATCCCTTCAAATGCCTTTAACAGAAAGTCACCCAGAGGATCAAGGCAAACCACGGTACGTGGCCCTTCGCCATTTTGGTGGTTTAAGGGGCGGTTCTCTTGGTTACGTACTGTACAGGTAATCTGTGTTCAGTTTTGCCAGTTGTTTGTAACGGGAATCTATCGCTACTGGCAATATGTGTTTTTGGTTCCTAGGGGACGTTTCAGCAAATGGAAGTACCCCCTAAGCCCAGGGTCTTTGAAGCCAGGGCCCGCCGGGCTACAAACATGTTTGAATATGAACCATGATAGTGGTCTTCTGAACCTCAAAGTCTTACATCAACTACTGTTCGATGCGCTAAACATAAAAATTACTGTTGAGGGAGTTACCCGGTGCAAGGAATAGTTTGTTTCCCCGTCCCTGCAGAGAGTGAGTCATTTGTGCTGCTTTTCTTCTAAGTTCCATCCAGAACTTGCGCAGTGGACAATAACAGGATATCGGTTTGGGTGGTCCCTTTCCTCGCAGTTTGGCAGACTGAATGGGTATCGGTCTAGGGTCCCTAAAAGGCTTGTGTTGGAAACCCCTGGAAATGTTTGCACCTGGTCTTTACCGGCCTGTGACTTCCAGTTGCGGATTGTCCCAACCTGAGCCTGGTTTCTCCACCTACGTGTCTTCATTTTCTAGTTCGATGTCAGCAATGGCAAACATGTTTTTTCATTCATGGCTGGCCCTGTCAAGCCATTGATCTGGCTTTCAGCAATGAGCAAACGAGCAAACGGATGGCCATTCTACCACAACCAGCCAATGAGCAATTTGAGGTTCCAGGCACAAATTTGAGGTTGACTCTCCCAAGTTGGGTTCGATGCGACAAGGCAGACTTTCCGAACTTAAATGTTGCTTTTCCATTCGCGACTCGTCATATTGAGTAGACCAATGAAACGTCAGCTCGACCTGCTTGTGATTCGCATTTCTTTTGTGTCAACAACATATTGAACCCTGGTTGCAGGAACGCGGTTTGTCTTGGTTGCAGTCCAAGTTCAGCTACATTTGTGCCTTCGCGCCCCGGTCAAAACAACTCCCAATCCCTCCCAGTTGGTTCCATTCAACAGCCTGGCTCTGGCTGTTCACCTTTTCGTTGATCCTTAGGGAGAATATAATGTCACGGACATGGATTACTCAGCGCATCTCAGCGCCGGTAAGTTTTGCTTAGCCCCTGATATTACCCGCAACTGGTTAACCACTGGGCGCAAGGGCGGAGTTTTCGGGCCAAGCCCCAAATACTTGTCACTGACCGCCGCTAATGGGGCTTTGAATGGAAGCATGGCGTGTCTCCCGACCGAACCTTCGGCCCATCGCAGATTGACCTTGACACGATCAGCGCAGCTCAGCTGAGATCAGGCGGGTGTGTGGGTCCCTTCCATTATCAACTGGGGCCAGTTGGGTGTCTTTGTTTATACAGGCACCCCCCAAGCTGGGTCATTTTCCTTTTGGTTTCCCTTTAGAAACCAGCCCAAACAGAATACCCTCAAAAAGACAAACCCGGATATCCCCTTGCCGACAAGGGAAGCTCTAGAAAACGGTTTGCATGTGACTTTTGTGGATCCACCCCTGTAGAATATTAAAAGAGTACGAAAAGACGACCAGAAAAAGGACCAACAGGGGGAAGAAGAGGTGATATCCGCAAACAACGCATCCAAGCCGTTTCTAGAGAAGTGCGTCATCAATATTGATTTTGGTGTGATCGGCAGGTTTAGATGAGGTCACAGTCAAAACCCATGACTGTATTCGATTTTATTGAAGAGTGGGACAGAGCCTTTACAATGACATGTGTGTGTGTGTGTGTGCGCCTCGAATTTGTGCTTTCGTTTCTTAGCTGTGGGGGTTGGATCTCGGATGAGCCACACTCACCGAAGGCTCGTTTGTCTGGGGAACGTGGACGTTGGGTGTTGATGGAGTTACTCACTCCCCGAGTTCCTGGATGTTATACATTGGGAAAGAACCATTGTTTTGTACGAAACAAAGAGTTCAGACTTTTTATGCTTTGGGAAGACCATTTTTGTACTAAAAGAGTTCAAACTTTTGCTGGCCACTCCGCTCAGGAAGTGAGGAGTTGTTATGATCATTTTATTTCCCTGCACGATCTCTTCCTCCGCCTCACTTATCCAAAGCGGATCGAGCTTTTGAGCTATGTGGCTGCGTTTTTGTTTTGTTTTTTCTCCAGGGTAGCTTTTGTTTGCGGTGTTTAAAGGGAAGCCAAAAGGACACCCACCTTTTTTTGGGGGGTGCCGCTTCCCTTAGGCGATGTCAGCGCTCAGATCGCCTTTTTGGTTGAAAAGAAAGAGGCAGCCAAACATGCAGCGCGCCTTCTTTACCGGGATGTCATTTTGCCAGTTCAAGGATCACCTAAACTCCAGCATGTGGAGGATCCAAATCCTTCAAAGCTACTAGTTCCTTTGAATAACCCTGTTTAATGATCTACATGGCTGTGGGTCAAAAGCAATGGTACCATTTTGGGGTGGGGGCACCACCCATTTGAGTCTAATTTAGTGGGGATTGGGATGTTCCCTGGGAATACGATTTGGATTTTGACCCATGGCCACATTTGTTTGTTGCGTGTGGAAAGCTCCACCCCCGCCTTTCCGAGGAGAAGTTTGGTCTGGAGCAGTACGCCGCTGCCTGAGAGTCCCAAAATTAGCCAGACTCTTTGGGAAGCAAATGGACCCTTCTCTTTTGGAAGGACCATGTTAATGTTGACCCAGGATTTTTCACTCGTCCCATTAGGGGGTTCCCTCCAAAAGTGGTCTGAATCCAACCACTAATTACAAGGGGACACCCAGTATGTATCAACCAGGGGTTTGTTAATCTGGGGCTAACAGTAGTGGTAAAAAACAACATGGACCTGCCACCATGTCGCTTTTGCACCGTGTGGCTCCGTCCCCAAATATTGAGGAGAGCCATTCCAATGCCTCCTTTTGTGTATCAAAGGCAACTGCCAGAATTGGTGGCAAAACGTGTGACTTCAGATCCTGGTTTCCTTTAAACCGACAACTAACAGGACGTCCTTTAAGCAATGGCTGAAGCATGTGAAGCCCAAGGTTGTGGGAAGAGGTTGGTTCCTGCGATACCAAGGAGCCTCTCCTTTAGGGAAGATTCGTCTGGATCGCTTTCCCTTGGTATCACTTGAAACTACCCCCACCAGCGGATTGCGACCAAGTCGGAAGCACTAAAACGGTCGTCCCATTGGTGGCGACTGTTTGGGGGCCGCGGCCCGAGTGACAGTGGAACTGTCAATTCCCGCCTGGGGCGGGTTTGCCACAAAACAGGGGCAATTCTCCCTGAGAAAATGCGGCACTCTCCGACCAGTCCAAAAAGTTTTGAGACAAACCCATCTTGTGCAATGTCCACCATGCTGTTGAAAGGGAAAGCATTTGGACACCGCCAATGTTTGGGGGGTTAGCTATTTATACTAATAACAATAATAGTAATAGTAATGATAATAAAATGATGATAATGATAGTAGTATTCATAATACTCATAATACTCATCATACTCCTAGTAATAATAATAAAAAGCAATACGAATGATAACAATAATAATAAATGATAATAAAAACAACAATACTCATACTAATATTGACAAGACTAATGATACTAACAATAAAGATAGCAACAATAATCACAACAATGACAATAATAAACATAACAAAACTGATAATAATAATAATGATGATAATAATGATAATAATAATAGTAAGGATAATAACAATAATAGTCAGAATAATAATAACAATAATAATAAATGTGTGTAAAAGAAAACACAAAAAACACCCGCCACCTTCTGCAAAATTCCCACCCGGCGAGAAGTTCGCCCAGGACGTGATGTACGTTTGGACGACTTCAGACGCGGTACTGGAGCTGATCGGCCTGCCCGGGGTGAGTTTGATCGCCCTGGACGGCGCCTTGGCGCTTTCCCTTCCTACGGTGGATGGACAAAATCCTGCACCTAAGAGACCCTGGCAGGATGATTCCCTGTGAATACCAAGAAACAATGGTTTCCCATAGGTTCCGAGTGGTGCAGGATTTTGTCCATCCAGAGTACCGATGCATATACATGTACTCAATGTGTGTCTATGCTGAGG
Organism: Effrenium voratum; assembly: GCA_963377175.1. Classification (NCBI taxonomy): domain Eukaryota; class Dinophyceae; order Suessiales; family Symbiodiniaceae; genus Effrenium; species Effrenium voratum. Next base: position 561,281 of record CAUJNA010000113.1, read on the forward strand.
TTGGTGAGGAATCCAAGAAGGACTATTTTGCAGTAGGGTCACCCTATTCCAACACATACAGTTCGCACAGACTGCGTGAGTCTGTTTTATGGTTTGGGAAACCAAAGGAAGAGGAAACGGGTTCCCCTGAGACAAGCCGAGTGATGATGGAAACTCGGACAAACCAAGCGGCCAAGCCCCGAATCAGAGACATGGGGATACTCACTGGACCAATTTTATTTTTTGGGGAAAACAGCACAAAGAAAAATATTTTCTGGGGATGCTCACTGGACAAATCCCAGTTGAATTAAACGATCATAGGATGTTAGTTGATCGGTCCCCCTGTTCTTGTTTTTCGTTTTTGTGGGGATCCCTTTTCCTCTCCCCGAAGTCCTCATCAGACAGGCAGTTGCATGCAATGGGTGCTGAACTGACACCTAGATGGGTAACCAAGTGAAACCAAATGGGATGTTTCAACCGCCACACATACCCACATGGGGGGTGCATTTTAATAGGGGACCCGAAATGGTGGACCGACAGCGTTTAGGTGAAATTCATGTTCCGCAGTTCCCATTTAAGTTCATGCCCTTGTTTTGGGGAGGAACCACGTTTTGGTTGGCAGTGCAATGTGTGAATCGACCACCCAGTCTGAAGTTTGGCTCAATTACGCAATAGTCTTTAGTTTTGGCGCTAATCGACCACCCTGATCATGAGGGATCCTTAATGTTAAAGTAGGGAACCCCGCCCCCCCCCCCCAAAAAAAAATAAATAAAAAAGAATGTTTTTGTTGGTTTTCCTATATATAAACATTCCTGAAAAGGATACCAGCTCCACAATTCCGCATGTTGCTTTTTATCCCGTTTACTTACCGACAGAAAGGGACTTGTGCCGTGCACTTTTCCCTACTCGGTTTTCCCAACTCGCGCCCTGGGTTGCTAAACCAAAACTAGGTGCCCCAGCAGTGCCCTTTCTTACCCTTTGTTGGTTGGCCAGGGTTCCCCTACTAGAAGAGACAACAGAAAAAAATCGGGTACCAACTTAGTCTAAGCTCTCCACTGGAGGACCTAGTGGATCTAGAAGACGGTTGGGAATGGGCCAAAATTAAACCACCAGGGAACCATAGCTGTTAGCCCATATTTTCGTCCATTGTGGGTACCCGTGTTTGACCATCGCAGGGGGTTTCGAGCACCAGCACCGGGACGACAGCCGCGACATCGTGGAGGTGGTGCTGGACGGGCTGTGCCCGCTGGTGAAGCAGCCGATGACCTCCACCACCCTGCCACGCGGAGAAAACCTCAGAGAAAAAAAACACGCGTCTCGCATCGAACGACTTCCCAGCGAACGACCCCCACCGAACTGGTTCCAACTTGTTGTTGTTCTTGGCTTCTTGGCTTTTCTTCAGAAGCCAGCGACAAGGAGCGCCTGTGTTTCCCCATCACTTGGACACCAAAAGGAAACCAACACAAGGTTACTTCTTGGGATGGTTTAATGTTTGTTTCAACCACCATGTACAGGGTAAGTTCGAGGATTCCTTAATGGGCCTGTGCTTTTTTGTTGGGGGTTCCTTCAGAGTCAGGGGTTTGTACTCGGTCGACTCCGTCACTGCCCCAGCTTCTGGACATGAATTAGTTTTTGGGACGATGATTTCGGTTCAGGCTTGTTTCAAGGTGCTTCCACCAGGAAGCCAATCATTTTGCGGGTCTCCTTCTTTTATTGGAATAAACCAAAAGTCTGGACATGTTTCTACCAATCGAACCTGACAGTGAGGAATGAGGGATTTGACTGAAACTAGGAAAAGAAGAAATACGGGGATGACAGATCCCCAGCCTTCCCGGTTGCTTCCAAGGGTTGTGCGCTGTACCCGGCAACATCCGCGTTTGCCTCGAATTCAGGAAGGAACCCCCAGTGGCCCAAAAGGAGCGAACGAGCCACAGGAGTTTTGGCCTCCGGAATTGATGTGGATGTGACCAACACCAGCCCCAGCCCACACAATTGCGCCGGAGTCAAAACACCCTAGTACTTGATGCTGGCAAACAAGTCAAAGCAGTGTTCCTAAGGAAACAGTCCTATGTTTTCTTTGGCACGGCCCATGGAGTGCCAAAGGGCCCGGGGGGGTTACTCCGAAGTCCCGTCAACGTCAGGCAAGTAGGTCTAAGGGAACCAGCCCCAGTTAAAACCCATGGTTCTATCCTAGGTGCTAACTTGGTCGAAGAGCCGAGGGTTTTCATGTTCATCTAACCAGGATGCTTGGGACCCAAGTTGGTCGGGGGATATGACTGTAGCTCAAAAACATTTACCAAAATGGCGCCTTGGTATGTGGAGCCAAAGACTAATCCCGGTTTGCCGTGGCTCTTAAATTTTGAGACTATGAAAAGTCCGTTTGCTTGGCCTATGGTCATGGTTCCCTGAATGAGAATCAGTATTCTAGGGGTACCTTCCCCATTCTTTCCAGGGATCCTTCTTTCTAGAAAACCTCCGGAAACCCATGGAAATCCGGTTTTTGGAAAGAAGAATGGTCGAAAAGAGGACAAGGAGTCAAGCCGTAGAATACTAGTGATCCAAGGGTTTTTACTGGTGTAACTGGGGCTGGTTCCCATTTTAGTACATGCTGTTCAGCCACCCCGCCATCTCCCTCGCAGTTGGGTCCCAAGCACCCGGGGTAGATTCGGGGGGCCGCTAGAAGGGTGGATGTACTGTTTGTCATTTTTCATGTGGGTCAAAAATTGGTATACCAGTTTTTGATTTGGGTGTGGGTCACAAGAAATGGTATACCTGAAATTGGCCCCAACATCTCGGAGTTCCCATTTTAGTACATGCTTTTCAGCCACCTCGCCACCTCGCCATCTCCCTCGCAGTTGGGTCCCGAGCGCCGGTAGATCACACCGTTGGGGCCCGAGGTTGGACAACGTCTACGGCGCCAACTGCCTGTCGATCCGGCCCTGCACCATCCAACACTTTCGAAAGCCTCAGGCGCAGGCCGACGAGGCAAGAGACGAGCCGCGAGCCCGGCGAGGGAATCGGTGAGTGGACCAGACATATGCACAGACCTACGTATAAGATTTATACATATTATATGGGTATACATTATATATATATATTATGTATTTTGGTACACATTGAGAAAATGGTACATATTATGGTACATATGATATATTGTGCATGTCGCTCTCTCTCTCTCTCTCTCTCTGTTTCTCTCTCTCTCTCTGTTTTTCTCCCTATGCAATAATATAAATATATATATATATGGTACCCCACCCCCATGGACCCTGATTTGGCGCGTTTGACCTGTAATTTCCAGTGTTGTATGCCTCTTTTTGCTTCTTGGATTTTGTGTCAACATGGGGGGGGTGCCATTTGTAAATATGACATGTGTGCATGCGTACAGATGTGATATATGCAATGACATCAGCATCTGCAATCTGAAAGAGTTTGAACTCATTCAAGAGTAATAAGAACAACTCATTTTTTGTTTAAACAATCAGGGATTCAAGATTCAAGAGTCAAGAATCTGAGAAAATATTTTCTGGGAATCTTGAATCCCAGTAAAATAAAGAAACAAACACTATCGGTGTTCAATAAGAATCTCGGAAAAGTTTTCCATGAAATATGTCAATCTCGTCCAGTGGTAAAATACGTTCGAGGTGTTAGAACAACTTGAACTTTTCAGGGGTTGACCAGGTTGGATGATTCTCAGGAAAGTTGTTGTTTGTGCTAACGGCTGGTAAACCGCACGTGCGTTTTTGCACTTTTTGGCACGTTGCACGCCCAAGCGCATCCGCCATGCAGTGCATACATGCTCGCAGATGGTAAGAACCCACGCCCAAGTGCATCCGCCATGCAGTGCACACATGCTCGCAGATGGTAAGTACCCACGCTCAAGTGCATCCGCCATGCAGTGCACACATGCTCGCAGATGGTAAGAACCCACGCTCAAGTGCATCCGCCACGCAGTGCACACATGCTTGCAGATGGTAAGAACTCCTGCTCAAGTGCATCCGCCGTGCAGTGCACACATGCTCTCAGATGGTAAGAACCCACGCTCAAGTGCATCCGCCATGCAGCGCACACATGCTCGCAGATGGTAAGAACCCACGCTCAATTGAGCAGCATTTTTTCTCAGATGATGGATTTTAGCTTCGTGGGGAACTCCCAAAAGGTCCGCGAAGGCACTTGTGTGATACATTGTGTACCGCGAAGCCCCGCGAAGCCACTTCGCGTAGCCCGGTAACATTGACACAGGCGAAGCCACTTCGTGGTTTGAGTGTGTTGCGTGCTTTCACGGCAAGTGTGTTGTGCGCTTTCATGGTAGTAGTAATCCAAAGGTTGATGTTTAGAGTTAGCAGGCTACGACAAGATTACAGGAAGATTGCGGGAAGACGACCATGGACCGCGAAGCCTCCGCGAAGCCACCGCGAAGCCACCGCGAAGCCATCGTGGTCCAACTTCCATGCTCCGCCCCTTTGAGGCCCAGCCATAGTCCTGAAGCTCAATGCCTCTCTTGCCGCCGTTCATCGCATGGACTCAACTTGATTCAACGACATGGGAGCGCAAACGTCAAAGATGTTTGTGGAACGAGCGTCCGCGAAGCCCGGCGAAGCCACTCCGCGAAGCCACAGTCTTGCCGCGAAGCCTCGCGAAGCCAACCCTTCCACAAATTGTGGCTCCACGAAGCCTCCCCAGCAAGGTATAAGCCCTGAGCCTCTAAAAAAAACAATGCTCAAGTGCATCCGCCATGCAGTGCATGCATGCTCGCAGATGGTAAGTACCCACGCTCAAGTGCATCCGCCATGCAGTGCACACATGCTCGCAGATGGTAAGAACCCACGCTCAAGTGCATCCGCCACGCAGTGCACACATCATTGCAGATGGTAAGAACCCACGCTCAAGCGCATCCGCCATGCAGTGCACACGCAGATGGTAAGAACCCGCGCCCAAGTGCATCCGCCACGCAGCGCGCGCATGCTCGCAGATGGCAAGAACCCACGCTCAAGTGAATCCGCCATGCAGCTCACACATGCTCGCAGATGGTGAGAACCCACGCTCAAGGGCATCCGCAATGCAGTGCATACATGCTCGCAGATGGTAAGAACTACGCTCAAGTGCATCCGCCATGCAGTGCAAACATGCTCGCAGATGGTAAGAACCCACGCTCAAGCGCATCCGCCACGCAGTGCACACATGCTCGCAGATGGTATAAGAACCCACGCTCGGTCATCCGCCACGCAGATGGTAAGAACCCATGCAGCGCATACATGCACGCAGCTGGTAAGAACCCCCGCTCAAGCGCGTCCGCCATGCAGCGCACACATGCTCGCAGATGATAAGAACCCACGCTCAAGTGCATCCGCCACACAGTGCACACATGCCCGCATATGATAAGAACCCGCGCTCAAGTGCATCCGCCATGCAGTGCACGCATGCTCGCAGATGGTAAGAACCCATGCTCAAGCGCATCCGCCGTGCAGTGCGCTCATGCTCGCAAGTGCATTCGCCACGCAGTGCGCGCAATTGATAGTAGCTGCATCCGCCATGCAGTGTGCACATGCTCGCAGATGGTACAAACCCACGCTCAAGCGCTTCCGCCATGCAGCGCACACATGCTCGCAGATGGTAAGAACCCACGCTCAAGTGCATCCGCCATGCAGTGCGCACATGCTTGCAGATGGTAAGAACCCCGCCCTCAAGTGCATCTGCCATGCAGTGCGCACATGCTCGCAGACGGCAAGAACCCACGCTCAAGTGCATCCGCCATGCAGTGCATACATGTTCGCAGATGGTAAGAACCCACGCTCAAGTGCATCCGTAATGCAGTGCATGCATGCTCGCAGATGGTAAGAACCCACGCTCAAGCGCATCCGCCATGCAGTGCACACATGCTTGCAAATGGTATAAGAACCCACGCTCAAGCGCATCCGCCACGCAGTGCGCACATGCTCGCAGATGGTACACATGCTCGCAGGTGGTAAGAACCCACGCTCAAGTGCATCCGCAATGCAGTGCATGCATGCTCGCAGATGGTAAGAACCCACGCTCAAGCGCATCCGCCATGCAGTGCACACATGCTTGCAAATGGTATAAGAACCCACGCTCAAGCGCATCCGCCACGCAGTGCGCACATGCTCGCAGATGGTACACATGCTCGCAGGTGGTAAGAACCCACGCTCAAGTGCGTCCGCCATGCAGTGCACACATGCTCGCAGATGGTAAGAACCCACGCTCAAGTGCATCCGCCATGCAGTGCACACATGCTCGCAGATGGTAAGAACCCACGCTCAAGCACATCCGCCATGCATTGCACACATGCTTGCAGATGATAAGAACCCACGCTCAAGCGCATCCGCCACGCAGTGCGCACATGCTCGCAGATGGTACACACATGCTCGCAGATGGTAAGAACCCACGCTCAAGTGCATCCGCCACGCAATGCATACCTGCTCGCATAGGTCTTTTGAGGTTGAGTTTTTTGACCGTCTTTTTCGCGTTTTGTTGAGGTTTCGTGACACTTCCGAACTTCGCGGGGGGGCGTTTGGAAACCCTGAAAACCATGATTTGCTCAGAAGTTATTGGCAGGCGTGGGGTGAACACGCATGTTTTTTTCTCTCACTGGAACTCGCGTGAAAAAGGTGCGCTCGGGATCAGGATTGCTTACTTTTTTGTGGGAAAAATCTGTGTTTCTTGACTGCTGCCATGCTGCTTCGGCAAGCGAGGTCACGAAAACGCTCGCGCGGTTTCCCATCCGCCGGGTTGTTTGTGCACTCCTCAATATTGAATCCAAACATCCAGTGGTAAAGCACTTTCAAGGGTTAGGGGAACTTGAATGTTGTTTGGGTTTGGCCAGGATTGACAATTCTCAGGAAAGTTTTCTGTGTAATCGTCAATCTTGAATCTTCCATCCAGTGGAACAATAATTTCAAGTGCTTAGCGATCCAGTGGAAACACTTTCAAGTTATTAGTTAGACAAACTTTCAAGTGCTTTTGGTGAGCTTCATGTCAGCTATGCTCATGCTGGCCCTTTTTCAGGAGGTTCACAAAGGTAGGTGAAATGCTCAAAACACTGTATTTTCCAGTATGTTATGAAGAGGCGCAGGATCATTACGGGTACTATCTATATATATATATATAAATGTGTGTGTGTATGTGTATATATCGATATTCATATGTATGTATGTTCACACACGTTGTTATTATCAAAGGCTAATTGAATTGTGTTCGTATTGGATTATATTTAACACTTAGATTATGTTTGGGGATCAACTCCTATCTAGTTTCTTTTGTGAAAGATTAGTTGGAGTTTACCCCGAAAGTACATTTACATTTCAATGTAGCTCCTATTTGGAAAGGATTTGCTTATTCAAACATAAACCCATTTTTGAAAACTGTATCCTTACTAAGCTATATTCAAAGTTTCAATTTTAGTTCAAGTAAGATCCTATTTGGAAAGGGTATCGTATTGGGACATTCTGGGGACTCCGGGCTCCAAATTATCAGGCTTTGGGGACCCACAATCGGACATTTCGGGAACATAAATGTTGAGATTCTGGATTTGCCATCTTCAAAAGGCAGTAAACCAGAGTCCATGCGGGGATATGTATATATATATATATTTGTATATGCATACATATATATATATATATTTACAAAGGAAGGAAGACACTGAAGACCAAGACATGTTGACCATGTCGCTCAAAACCGTTTGTTGTTGTGTGTTTTCATCTTTTCTTTTTTTGGTTTGGGGGGGGGAGGGGGTAGCCATATATGTATGTATATGTAAATATATATATATATGTATATGCTCATAATATATATATATATATATTTATACACTGCACGTACCAGTGAGTTCTGAAGGACGATAGATCCACGGGGGGTACTATATATATATACATCAAACACTAACAGTCACCACAATTTGGAAGACCATTTTAGTGGTGGTTGATCAACATTTCCATCATCCACTGTTAGTGGGTGGGGGCAAGGTCCAATATATAAATATATAGATATATACATATATATAGGTTACTAGCTCGTTGTTTTCCGGGAGGTTTCCATCAAACCGCCAGGTCCGGACCATGGTGGCCCTGTTGCGGGCTCAGAAGCGGGACGCCGACGACGCCGGCGTGTACCGGCACCTTGGCTTTGCCCGCAAAGGGGTGGAGGGTGCGGTTCTGGGGGAAGGCGGTGATTGGTGGGCTTCTGTTCTTGGCATGTGTTTGCATTTTTACATTTGTTTTTAGTTTGTCAGTTTGTTGAACCTTGGTGCTGTTCATGTAGCGGGGGGCTCCAAGAAACAGTTGTTTGTTTATGCCACATGCCAAGGTTTGGCAAGAGGGGGAGGGTTTACCTGAACGAAAACAGCTTTTGCGGGAAGGCGGAAAGGTTTACTTGGAAACGAAACGAGACCTGTTTGTTTTTTCCACCTAGAAACCAAGGACCTGGTGTTGGAACCTGTACACATCAGCGTAATTTTGTTTGACCCGCCTTTCATTTCGCGAATTGACAAAGCAAAGTGCAGCTTGATTTCGTTTGTGTTGCCCGGTTTGTTTCAGGTTATCCTTAGTTGGTGGTTTGGATTGATGGTTTTGGGAATGGGTGAATGGAAACCGCCCCCTAGTGCTGGATACTTTCTCGTTGCAAATGCGCGGCTGTAGCGCATCTGAAGTTTGTGGTCAGCCAGATTTGGGCTGTGAGGGCTACAACCCTTTGAGTTGCTCGGTGATACATAACTCAAGTAATATTTGTCTTTGTGTCCTGCCATGTTTGTGGATCTGCAGAACCTAAGATTCGGCTTTGTGAGTTATGTTGCAGTGCTGTCTTGACATGTGTTGTTTTCTTGGTCCCCCAAAGGCTCATCTAGTATCTCTTTGGGGGGCCCTTTTGGGATCAGAGCGCCCCCTGTTCATTGATTGGGTGTCAGCGTGACTTGCGCTGAAGAGCCCACTTTCATTTCCAATGTGTTTCTTTTGAAGTTGTTATGTTGATCTTAGGGATTCCAGGGTTGTCAACGTCAGAAACTGGGGTTGTTACCTACCACTTCTGGTTGGTGACTTGGACGGCCAAAACTATAAGCCGAATCCCAGGGGGTGTTCCCAACATAACTTGTTGTTTCCCACCGATGCGAGAACCGTTCCGAACGGCGGGGCGGGCACGTTCCCAAGCCAAGCAGAGGAAGGAAGCCCAACGTGTCTACTCTCCCACTGCATGGCAATTGGCGGAGGGTGCCTGGAAGAACAATTTTCTCTTGTTGGACGTCCCTGTCACCCCCCCTCCAAAGTCTTATCAGGGATACTTCTCAGGAAAAAGGTGTGCTTCTGAAAAAGAACAAGCCCTTGTGATTCCATTTGTTTGGGTTCGGAAGGCCAAGGTAAAGGTGTCCAAAGCCACCCTCCACAAAACGAAGATCAGAAGTCGCTTGCTTCCAGTTTCATGTTCCGGGCATAGCCTCAAACCTGACCTTTGGACGAATTGGTCTTAGAGGCTTCACTGTGAGAAATGAGTTTCAATCATTGTGATACCAAGAGACTTTAAAGCGAGATCGTAGTTAGGATTGATGATTGCCTACTCTGGGAACACGAGTGTGGTTGTTCGTTTTCGACGAGACCTCAAGCTCTTCGGCCACTTTTGTTGACGAATCACAGCTACAGTACATGATTATTTGCTGTTAATTTGGGGAGGACCTGCCGGGGGGGGGGGGGGGGGGCACCAAATTTCCCCACGAAAGGTAGGGGGAGCCCTCTTTCTTCACGCATTTCAACCAATGGTGGGCTTGCAGTCTCCCTTGAAACCGAGATCAACAGGAAAACCGAAGCCAGCCCTTGTTTTGGGAGGGGGTTCCCCTATTTTAAGACACACCCACCCAAGACGGGTTTGCCGTGACTCCGACACAGCCGGGAGGTTCTGCATCGGCGACAACCTGATCCTGGACGTGCCGCGGAACTTCTCGGCGGAGTACGCGAACTCCGCCCACTTCACCCTGGTGCGGAAGCTCAACGAAGATGAGGCCTCGGCATCGCTTTTAGGGGTGCCTTGTGACTCAGGATTGTTTTTGTGGGCCTTGTGACTCAGGATTAGTAGCGAGAGCTTCCATTTGCTTGAGGTTGTTTTTCACGTTTTGGCTTTGAAGGGAATCTATCACTGGACATGGGTCTTTTTTCCAGGGTACAGGCTTTGCCTTTTGACTCCCCTTGATTGGACAAATAAAAGGACCCCCTAGGGGTTCTATCCGAGGTCCCTTTGTTTTCCGGGCAAAAGAAGCGCACACCCCGGATGTTCTGTGGGTGAGGTGGGGATGGAAGCTAAACAAGTGCATCTTGGATTTGAGTGCAAACAACCGCTCATTGAGACCAGGAGGAGGGTGGCAAGGGCGACGTCAGCGAGACGCAATACCGGGATATGATCATCAGCGGCGGCCTGCTGGTATCTCGGCACTGGGGCAATGTATTTGGAGGACAGTCCCTGAGATCTTGGACTTAAGTCACTTTTTTTTGGCGATCCCTCCCTGTGTTCCGGCGTCGGACTTGAGTCATTTTTGGGGTCACCAGTTTGGTAGTAAATCAAGAGGTCGGTTCCTTTTTTGGCCAATCCACTCAGGAAGTGAGTAGTTGTTTAAGTTGATTGCGGTAAACCACAGGGTGGAAAGTAGTCCCGACGTTATTTTGGGGCCGCTTTTCCCGGGACCAATTCTCTTATCTTGTTGCCATGAATCTCGGAAATTTGTTGGTATCCATCGTGGCATCCGCATTTCGCACCCTGATGAACAGGAACGACAAGTTCGGCAGGCCATGAAAATGCCAAGTCACTCTTTCAGTCACCAATTGTTCACCTGAAACTGGATTTCCTGGCAGGCCTTGGCCACAAAAAGCCTGAGTTCCACAACCATGCAATTTAATGATGCCTGGAGCTATATACTTAGTACATTAATGTGGCTTTGAAGTACCCTAACCCCCAATCCCATTCTATTCTCAGCCAAACTTAGCTTACCTTTTAGGCTTTTTGCCTTTTGGGGTGTCCGTCATGTTCCCTTTCAACCAACAAACACTCACTTTTTGCTGGGTGTCTAAGCCTGGCCCACGAATTATTTGGCTGTGGGTCAAAAATGTTACCATTTTGGGGCAGGTGAATTCACCGCCCATTTTAGAACCTATTTTAGCGGTTGGATTGAATCGGACGTTCCCTGGGGGTAAACCGGGATTTGGACCCATGGCCACGGCCCCTGTACAGCATCCCCGATTTCGGAGGTGATGCTGATCGCGCTGGTGGCCAGTAAAGCGATGCCTCTCCTGGAAGCCGCGCTGCTGACTTCCTTCCTCATGGCGCCGCGCAAGAGTTTGCAGCTCCCTCTTGCTATTTGATCAGCGCCCAACACCCTCATTGGCCGGTTTTTTCCCGGTGGTTCTACCACCTGGGTTAACAAGGGTTATGGATATAAAGCTTTATGATTGGTTTGGTAGAGCCGCAAATGAACGAGTTGGGGCGCTACTCATTTGGGTGTGCTTTTTTGAAGGCTACCCTTTGTGGGGTCGGTTCAACTGAAATCCATTTTGGGGGTGCCCCTTCGAGACATACGTCTTCTTTTGTTTAAGCGGGCTGTTCGGCCGAAACAACAACTTGGTGGTCTTGTCACCTAGTTTAACAAGGGTTTGTAAGGCCTATATAAACCTTATGACAATATTGTTCCATATGTTAGTTGGAGTATTCAGCCCGACTAAACATCAACGGAGCCTTTTAGATGAGTTTCCTCGGGTGATGATTGAAGACGAAGTCCGGTCCAAAACGGCACCCGTTTTCCCAAGGCTCCCGGGAGCCATGGACAACTGGGGGGGTCTCCTCTTGCGGGTACCCCTTTTTGTGGTTGTAAAGGCAAACCCAGATGAAACACAATTTGTGGGGTCCCCCCAAAAAAGACTGCTGTTTCCAGGGTTGGGCAACTGGGGTTGTTGGCTAGATGGGTGTCTCCCCCCCCTCCTTCTCAAAAACAATCCGGCTTGCGGTACATTTGGCACTTTTTTACGGGCCAGCCACGAAGAAAGAGCATATTGCATATACGTCACATGTCATCCGGCCTAACTTGAATCATGAGACTAGACCTGGGTAGACCTATTTTGTGTGCACCTTTGGATTTTTGAGGGAAACCACAGGGACACCACCCCACGGGATTTTTCCCCTGGACGCACTCAGATCGGATCGAGTTGTCGAGGTGCTGTCCGGCTGCCTGCCCCAGCAGAAGGCCTTCAGTGCCCCTCGGGACAGCCGTGCAGATGCTTTACTTGGGTCTGCCCCGTCCCATGTTTTGCCTGGTCTTCTCTTTAGCTGTGAAGGATTTTTGTGAAATGATGGATCAACCCTGTTTCAACGTAAATAGGCACCCCAGTAGTGCCAGTTTAGCCTTTTTTGGGGGAGGGTTCCCCTACTAAAATAGACAACAGAAAAAGGGTACCCTTATTTCAACCTCTCTACTGGAGGACCTAGCCCTGGTCTTCTCTTTCTGGAGCCTCAAGGCTGTGAAGGATTTTTGTGAAATGCGGGATCAACCCTGCTTCAACGTCCGATAACTAGGCTATGACCCTGGTTTTAAGGGGACGATCACCCCAGTGACACCATGCAGATATAACCATGGCTCTACCCTACTTGCCTGACGTTGGTTGACCATCCAAGTGGGGGTTCAACTCTTATTTCTGGTTTTGGAGAGTTATTGGAACACTTGACCCTGGGAGGGTATCCCAAGCCCATCAGCACGTATGAGGCCATAGACTCCCCCAGAGTTTCCTGAGAGAGGCGCCGCTTTGTCTCGGTTGTGGTTTGCTTGAATCGGATGGTTGAGACCCGTGAGCATTGATGTTGGCCTATGGTGAATTTGTTGTGTTTGCGTGGTTTGTTTCAACGGTGGTGGTTTCTTGTGTTGTTTTGTTGTGGGTTGCTGTTTGCCTGTGCGTGTGCGATCGCTTGCGTGTGTTTTGTTTGCTGTGTATGACGCTGCTGTGTAGCTGTTAGTTGGCGGTTGTTAGTTGTGAGTGGCATGTGTGTGGTTGTGGCTGTGGTTGTGGTCGCAGTCATGGTCATTGTGATCGGAGTGGTGTTTGTCCTCCTGTCTCGTGTTGTTGCAGTGTGCCGTCGCATCAAATGTGAACCAAGCTCCAAGCACACAACGGGCCATGTCACCATGATTGTTATTCCAGCAAAGGACAGCAGGCCACAAGTCGGAGATCCCTTATTTTCAAATCAGTTGCATGCTGTACGACATGTTGCAGGTGAATGTACAACAAGGCCAATATTTCTTTTAGAGCCCTTGAGAATTGTCTGTTTCAGCCGGGGTGGGGTTGACAATAGGAGATTTAGCTGAACGTTGCCGCGTTCCACGCGCCTTTTGAGGCCATCAACATACGGATTGTGCTTACCATCGTGGGCGCTTTTGGCATTGCAAAGGCGAGGTGCAAGCGACGTGAACGTGTCAAAGGTTTCAGACTTGCCTGATGCAAACACAAGGGAATGTGTCAAAACTTCCATAAAGGTTGTCTTCCTTTGGGCTCATTTGTTTGTCTGTGAAGAACACAGTCCCAACATCAAAACGTCCAAGGTCATATCAAGACCCGCACCCCAAAGTGAGCGCCACTCAGCGCAGGTCGTCCTACATAAGCTGGGGGCACACATGCAACAAAAGCGGTACGTACTCTGCTGCCTTACTCAGTGGATCCTGTTTGTCGCTATGGGCAGCCGGACATTTCCCTCTTGCCCTTTTTACGTGTGCTTCTCTTTGTTACCCACTATTGGGGTAGCTGTACGACTCTGGAAAGCCTGCTTACCCTGTTAGCCACAAGAAGTAGAACCCTGCCACAGGGCGTGAGTCTAACCTTCCAGAACTTGTTCTGCAGCTGTCTCCCATTCCATTCAGGGGCGAGTCTCAGAATGGTTGCAACCTGTGCGCGGGGGTTCCCCGCTGAAAAAGCCAATTTCTGGGTCGCAGCCGTTTCGGTGGGCCTGGTTGACATGTCCCATAGGTGTCGATGAGTCCATCCCGTCTATCCATCAAGTCGCATAGGCCCAACCAGGCCTTCACAAGATAACATAGCAAGTGGGGCTTTATGGTGGCATTTTGTAGCCGAAGCTGGGCAAGTGGCATTTCACTTTCGCTGATGCTCGGAAACAGGGGACGACCCCTTGATTCGGTGGCGAAATGAAGCAGCCGGCTTTGAGACCGTCTCGATGGGCCATCTCTCTACGGTCACTGGTCAATTTGGGTTTGGGACGTGAGTGCCTCACGCACATTTTCCACAAGCAACTAGGACGCTCTCATGTTCCCAGATCGATTTTCGGGTTGTCCATGGTTTACATGGCTTGCAACTGGGTATCCTCTCCCAGCGAATACGTTGCTCCGCATTTGAGCGCAACGATCGATCTTGAACATATTCATAATCTACTGCGGGTGAATTGATATGGCTTTGAAGTAAAGGACCCCAACACATACTTGTTTTTCTGCCGGGGACCATTGACGGGTTCCTGGGTTCCTTGCGATTGTGCCTTTCTGTTGGGTTCCTTGACAGCCATCCGAGAAAGACACGCGTACCTTCAAACAACCCAGAAGCACGTTTTGACTGTGGCTGGCAACGAGCTGGCTTGTTGTTCTTGAGCTCTTGGCAGGCTGTGAACCTCACCAATCTGGCTGCGGTGCTGGCGCGCATCATTTGCAACATGGACAGATTTGAGTCAACCCACCCACAGCTCCAGCCATTTTGTGTGTGTGTGTGTGTGTGTGTGTTTTTAGGAAGGGGATCCTTTGACTCACTTCCCGAGTCGTTGGACTTTAGGCATTTTGGTATGGGCTAAAGCGTTAACCGTAGGTGGTCGCTTGTCTTGACTCTTAATAAGTATCCACTTGGGCCACCATTTTGGCTCAAGTGGACCTTTTGATCTTTTGTCTTGTGATTTGAAATCTTTCTTTCCCCTACTCTCAAAGCCATGTACGCCCCCGCCTACGCTGGTGCCGCGGTAGCAGAGGCCAAGGCTAAGGCAAAGGCCTCCATGGCAAAGTACCTGGCGAGCCTCGTGAAGAGGGAGGAAGAAGGATGGACCGTTTTGGCTGCTGAGGTCCCTCAGGCACCTGACGAGCGTTTCTTCTCCAGCGCAGATGAGCTGGAGCAGGCCCCCCTTATCCCGGCCAAGCGCAAGGCAGAGGATGAGCCGATGGAAGATGCAGCCCCTGGGGTGGCGCAGGTGCCGAAGGCCCTGACACGCCCCCCAGGGGCGTTCCTGGAGCTCCTGAACGCGCCGGAGGAGGACGTGCCCATGGAGGAGCCTGGCGAAGGACGAGAAGGAGCTGCCGATCCCCCTCGGCTGCAGCCCGCTTGGAGGAGGCCCGCCTGGATGCCCGGGCAGACGCCAAGTGGCAGAGGCGCCGGGAGCTGATGGCGAAGGTCAAGGAGCAGGCGTCCTCGGAGGAGGATGAGAACCCCGCAGCCCCCCCGCCGGGGGGGAGCGTGTTCACCAAGGCCCTCAAGGTCTCGGAGGGCCTCTACCAGTTCAGCGACGACCAGATGGCGGGCGACTTCCCTTGCTTCGATGCGACCACGGCCACTAGGCTCCGCCGACTGCAGGCCAAGGACGTCCAGCGGCTCCTGCGAGGCTTTGAGGGCCCCCAACTCAAGCAGGGGGGCCTGGAGCGCGTTGTGGAGGCCTTCTACATCGCCAAGATGAAGTACGAGCATGAGGCCCGGCTCAGCACCCCGGGACAGCAGGTTGGCAAGCGCGCTGGCTTGGGGTACGGGGGCCTGGAGAACCGCCCCCTGGGCAAGGTGCCCACATCCTGGATCTGCCCCTGCTGCACCATGCCCTGGGTGAAGAAGGGCGCCACGAAGTGCATGGGGTGCGGCAAGAAGACGGAGCCCATTGACACGGCGACCAACTCGGCCACCCTGGAGATGGCGGGCACGCATTGGCAGTTGACGGTGGATGACCAGGGCAATGCGGTCTGGACGGCGGCCCGGTCCGCGGGTGCCGAAGGCCCTGACACGGACCGGGCCCGCGACCTCAAGCTCAGTGCCTCGGTGGACGTCAGCGAGCTGGCCACCGACCCGATGGCCTGCGAGAACCCGGACCAGGCCAGCTTCTCGGACTTCGTCCCCTCCTCGGTCCGGGCGGTGATCAGGAACTGCCCCATGGAGCTGGACGAGGAGTTTCTGACGGCCCCACCGGGGGAGAGGCCCCCATTGCCAGGCGACAAGGAAGAGGGCCAGGAATGCAGAGCCTTCCACCCGTCTGCGGTGAAGGCCTTCAAGATTCAGACCCGGCTCAACGCCACCACCATCGCCCAGGAGGAGGCCAAGAAGGCGGACCAGGTGGAAGCGGTGGAGCGCTCCGCGGCGGTCCTCCACGAACTTCAAGGGGGGGCCATTGACGGAGGAGGTGATGGAGGCCTGCTCCTGAAGAACCTGGACTTGGACCTCTTCCGTGAGAAGCTGCTGGACAAGCTGGGTGCGGACTGGGGGAGACCCACACCGGAGCTCCTCCAGGCCCAGACCACTGCGGAGGAGGCGAAAGCGAAACACCAAGCCAGACAGGCGAAGGGCTCCCTCGAAACCAGAATGCTCGAGCCCATCGCGCCTCCCTTCAGTGCGTGGCCTAGTGAGGTCCGGGTCGCCATTGAGACTGGGGTCTTCGAGCCGACAACGGCATGGAGGGACTTCAGTATGGACGACCTCACATCCCTCACGGACTCCTACCTTGAGGCCAAGGCGGTCATCTCGCTGGGTAGGAATCCCTTCCCGGCGGCCCTCCTGTCAGATCTGCCGGACCTGACAGGGATCCCCATGCCAAAGGCGGGGGGCTCTGGTGCGGCGCGCCCAGGTGCCGAGGGCCCTGACAGGCCGCCCACCATCCCCCCAGCCTCGGGCTCTGGCGTGACGAGCTCAGGTGCCGAGGGCCCTGACAAGCCGTCCGCCACCCCGGTGGGCCTGGACACCAAGGACCCGGAGGTGCAGCTCTCGGTCCTGCGCTGGATGATGAGCAAACGGGTCACAAAGGTCCGTATCTTTGCGGGCCGACCGGGCCCGGTACACGTCCCGGATTGGGCGAAAAACCTCACCAAGGTGAATCCGGAGGCGTTGGAGAAGGGTACGCATCCCAGGAACCACCAGGTGGGTGGACTCCCCTGGGCCAGGTACTCCGTTGATGAGTTGCACCAGCAGGCGAAGGCGGGGGACCGACCCTACCCTGGGGACCTGCGATCCATCTTTTGGGCTGCCCCCCACGATCCGGATGAGGACTTCCACTGGACGCGCCAGATCTCGTCCTGGACACTCCCAGGCCTACTGGGGATGTTCGGGCACAGCTACACCCTGCGCCAGCTCTGGGGAGTCTGGGAGTCTCTGCCACTGCTGCAGGGCCCTAGGCAGCGGGGCCCGAAAAACAAGGCCCAGAATCAGACCCGCCTGGAGGGCTGGGAGACCCTGAAGGAGGACGCGCGGTGCTTCCTGAAGGAGGAGGGCCTTCCGTTTCCGCAGACAGGACCGGAGTGGCGATTGGTCTACCGGGCCATGGGCAAGGTCCTCGCGGCCCGGGCCTTCCTCACGGACACCCCGGCGGAGGTGATGCAGCTCCCGGTCCAGGACGTGGCGGACTCCAAGGAGCAGATGATCCTGCGGGCGGTATGCGACGAGCGCATCTCGGTCCCGGTGGAGAGCCTCCAGCAGTTCCCAGAGGTGTACAAGGCCCTCATGGACCGCATTGGAGGCCCGGGGGCCCTGGCGGAGGTGAAGGTCAACTGGCGCTGCAACACGAAGCAGTGGTGGGTCGGCGCAGTCCCCGACTCAGTGGCCCCCTCCATCTACCGCAAGCTCGGCTACACCAACGACATGATCAAGCTGATGGGCCTGGACCCCTCCGCCCCTGGGTGCCGGACAGGTGCCGATGGCCCTGACATCCGCCCCAGGGGAGGCGAGGGCGATGAGGGGATCGTTTACCCCCCCATCACGGCGGACAACGTCCACGGCGTGGTGGGTAAGGACTACCGGAAGAAGAACTATCCGGTGGAGATGAAGCATGTCTTCTGGGCGCACATGGAGTGTGGCCTGGTCCTGAGCTCCGTCACCCCGTGGGAACTCATCCCGAAGACAAAAGGGGAGACCCGGGGGGGCTACATGTGCAAGTATTGTAAGGGGTACTGGCGTGCCGGGGGAGGGGGCACCCGCCTCCTCCAGATCCGGGCCGGCAAGGCCATCTTGCAGCTGGTGTTGGACGAGCCGCCGGAGGGCCTCTACAACCGCTGGGTGAAGGAGCGGCTGGAGTACTACCGCCGGGTGGAGCCCTCGGCCCCGTTGCGGGACGTCTCCATCGTGGACCAGAAGGTGCCCAGGTTCAGATTCAGCCAGACCACCCAGACAGGCCACGTCTCCAATGCCATCTGGGAGCTGATTCTGCGGAATCCGGAGGCTGCTGCGCTCAAGCGCATCGATGACATCGCGAAGGGGGCCGCGTGATGATGCGGGACAACGCCATCTTCCGGCACACCATCCAGGACCGCGGCCATCCGGAACGGATGCGCAGCGCACCCCGGGGGGGGACAGCTGCCGAAGGCGCTGATATCCCCCCCCAGGGAACAGCGCAGGCCCAGACTTGCACCAGGCGAGGAAAATTGGCGCGGCTTGGGCTGATCCGGGGTGCGCCTTGGTTCCCCTCTCTTGTTTGGTTTTCCCTTTTCGGGGCGGCTCCCTGGGTCCCCCTTTTTCCCCCGTTTCCTCCGTTTCGGGGTTGACTTTCCGGGGTTTTGGGGGGCCCCCTGTTGTTTGGTTGGGGTTTGCACCTAGGGACTAGGCCCCCGGCTCGAGTGGATCATGATGATGTGGAGGCCCCGCCTCCCTTCCCCGTTTGGGACGACCTTCCTAGGGGCGCCAACCGCGCTCCAGTTGATTTTGCATGACCTTGGATTTGCACCAGTGCAGTCGGACGGGGAAATCCTCGTGGCGTGCTGCCTGGAATGGGTCAAAAAGGACAAGGTCGCCAACCCGGATGCGGTGGTCTTTGACCCGCGGCCGTGGACACGGATCGTGGGGCTGGCACCTGACGGCAACCACGTCCTGGTGGCCTCGGACACCTACAACTTGATCCTCGCGAGGATACTCGGCTCCCAACCACAACCGCTGGAGGAGGCGGATTTGGAGCTCGCTACTAAGACCCTGCAACAACTTCTGTTTCGTGCGGCAGGCGCCAGGCAATCGCACACCTATTCTCCACTGGAAATGGAACAGGCCATCCGGGACCGCGAAGAGTGGATCCTTTCCGGATCGATTGAGGCCCCGGATGTCCTGGCAGTGGCCAACAAGTGGCGGCATTGGAAACCAGGGAAGATCAAAACCCAATTGCCGACATCTCAGAGAGCGTTGGAACAACACTTGAGGGCCAGGTGGTTGGAACGCCTCCTGGGATACTTCATCCCCTTCCGGCACCAGATCCCCTACATGCACCAGGTGATGGGGGCCAGGGAGCTGGAGGAGTTTGGCCACCTCTTTGGTGATGCCCGGTTCCGTACCATCCGGGCACACTGCTTGGCCTATGAGGGCATGCGCAAGATCGGCTTCCAGAACCTCCCCTGGACGGCCGGCGACGTCCGGCACCTCATGAACCAGGCGGTCACGTTGGAGGTCACCCCGGCGAAGCTCCAGAAGTGGTGGGGCACTTTAAAGTGGCTCTCCATTAAACTCGGCATGCTCAACGTTGACGAACACAAACAACTCCTGGAGAAGCGGAAAGCCATCCAGGAGACGCTGGTGGACACCCAGGTCAAGCCACAGCGCAAGGCGGTGGTTCCGACCCGGGCAATTGTTTGGGCCCTGGAACAAGGGGCAGAAGGGGCCCCGCCGGAGAACCGGGTCCCGGAGCTGACCAAAGCAGTGGACAGGTACATCATGGCGATGGCCAGGTTCAACCTGGCCTGCAGTGCGCGCTTCAACGACGTGCAGCACACCTCGCCGCAGACGGTCAAGTCCACGAGCAACACCCTGGAGCTGCTGGCCTGGCAAACGAAGACCACGTCGGCAGTGGCCATCAAACGGAACCCGGTCCCGCTCATCGCCCCATTGTTCTCCTTCTCGGGGGCCAGATGGTGGATCCCCTTGGAGCGGTGGTGGAAGAGATTCAGGGCCTCGGAGGAGTTCCGCGAGATGGACTACCTGATCCCCACGATCAACAAGGACAGGACGGGCTTCATCCCCCGCCCAGGAACCCCAGACAGGTCCCTGAGGTGGCTCAAAGACGCCTTGGGGAAGCAGGGCGCGCCAGTCAAGGACGTGGCTGAACTCTCATGGTACTCCTTCCGGGTCTTCATGCCGGATTTGGCATTCCAGGCGCACATACCGAGGGACCAGCGCCAGTACCTGGGAAACTGGTTCAAGGAGTCCACGGCGGATGTCTACACCCGGGAGAAGCGACACGTGGTGTGCTCCATCTGGGACCAGGTCCTCCAGAAGCTCCCGTCCATGCAACTCGAGGCAGGAAGGGCGGTCCGAGTCGACCTCGGACATGAGGACTGGGAGGACAAGGTGGAGTGCCCGGCCTCACCGAAGGCCTTGTTCAAGGAAGTCCCGGACACACCGCCCTCGAATGCCAGCTGGGATGTGATCCCCGCCAACAAGCCGGCCATCACCAAGATGGCTGCGGATGAGGTGCCCCCGCCTCGGGGTCCACTGACGGTGGTAGCCACCACGGCCCGAAAGGGTCCCACCAAAGCTTACAGCATGCACCTACTGGACACAGATGGAGTCACAGTGGGGTGCGGCTGGAGGCCGGGACCGCTCAAGATTTCGGAGCTGGCGGAGCAGGACTTCCATGCTGAGCCGGAGGTGTACCTGGGATGCACCAGATGTTTCCGGCATTTCACCTTCCCGAACACGTGGCCGTGGAGCCCTACTTGGAGGCTCGTGGTGCTTACTATTTGTTTGCGTTGGTTGCTTTTCAGTTGCCAAACTTATGGCAGGCTTAGCAAGGTTAGCGGGGTGCAGTTGCACCAGATAGCTAACAGGTTTTGCGTCAGTTACCCAACTGAACAAAGATAGTTATGTATCTGCGGTAAACTGTTTGTGGCAAGAAGTTATCAATGGTCAGGCTGACACGTTCGTCCCTCAAGTGCCAGGGGCAGGGCAGTGCGACGCTCACTCGCAAGCAAATTGTACATGGTAAGTGTTGACCGACTCGCGCCGCGGGCAGGGCACTGTCATGCTCGCTCGCAGGCAAACCGTGCATGGAAAGTGCTTATTTTACCTCGGCGCGACGATAGCATCCGTCCCTTTGCGGGACCAAGCGCACAAGCTAACAATGGTGTGGCTCTCCACCAGCACGGGATCATCACACACTTTGTGCATGAAGTTTGAAATGTGCGCCCATGGATTTAGACACGTCAACAAGCGCTGGCCTGATTGCGCGTGCCAGCAAACCTCCGCCACACGCAGTGCCCCATCCACATGGACTTGCACCACGTCTCGCGCCCGCACACGAAACCCAGTTTGCATGGCTACCTCGCTCGCTGTCGTGACTGGATCTTGGAAACCAAGCTCCAGTAGCAAGCGCTGGAGCGATTTGGACGCAGCACGAGGCTTCACCAGAATACATGGCCTTGCAAGTGGCAACTCTGCAGGGTCATCCAGCGCTAGCAACTGCGTGTGCAGGACATCACTGAGCAAGCTGGTTTCAAAGGCTTTGCTAGTGTCTGTCAATTGGTTTGCAAAGCGCTTCAGGAGCTTATGCTTGCGCTCGTGTACAAAGCACGAATGCAACGTGCCATGCCTTTCCAAAAACAAAGGCAAATGCAAGGCCATGTGGTTCTTGGGAACCCAGTGCTCCTTCCCCCATGTGTCCAAAAATGCGCTGGAATGTTCGTGGATGGCCTTGGCCAGGTCATTGCTGCTCACTGGCTCCCCGCGGCCTATCTTGCATAGGAAGTCCATCACCGTGCAAAGTAGCAAGAAGGACCGGCATGCTTTCTGCACCTCTCCCACCGCTTTCGGCGCGACAAAGAGCAAAATGTACACGCGTAACAGCGGCAAGATGTTGAGGAGCTCTGAAGCAGAGCACTTTGCTGGCTCGCTTCTGGATTCCCGCTTCGAAAAAATGTTGACAGGCTTGGCACCCCTGAGCTGTGCAGGCCACTCGAAGGAGTTGAGGAACTTGTTGACTTGCCCTGTGGGCCAGTCTGATTTGGCTAAAACTCCGAGTAACAGCCCACACTCAGTGTTTGCAATTCCGTGGACAAGATAGACGTGAAGGTAGTCAAACATGACAGCGCTCAGAAGCTTGGGGCCAAAAAGTGGACTGAGAAGCAAGCCTCCAGGAATGTGGTTGTAGCCAAGGGCTGTCTGCAGCCTTTCAAAAGCCACCTTTCCCAAAATATGTCGTTGCTCTTGCAGGTGCTGAGCCGTCCGATGAGCGGACTGATCTGTATGCAGCACAAAGCGATCCGTGTTGATTTCCAAAGAGGACACCAAGCCTTCAGAAAAACACGCCAAATTACTGCTCTCACTCACGACGTTCTGGCACAGCATGCACAGCAGCGTGCCCGCCGACCCCTTGTTCTCAACTGTCTGCTTTAGCGCCACCTCGTCTGAGACGAAGCATGCCAACTCGGCAAACAGCATGCGCGGGTTGCCCTGTGGATTCAGAAACACGCCAGTGCCCAGCCCCGGCGCGCCGAAGAATACGGGAAGCAAGCTTGCCCAAAGTATGGACATCCCGCCCATCGAGGCAACTGTTGACGACTTCAAGGCTGTGAGCACGAACCAACAATTTTCACAGGATAAGGCCCTCTGACCCAGCTCGCGGAAAGACCAGTAGATGGTCTGCAGCTTCCTGTTGTTCTGATGGCGAAGCTGATTTCCAGGCGCGACCTCGTCGCAATAGACGACGAGGTGCCACGGACTCTGGAAACTAGGCGGCGCTGCATCCATGCGTTCTTGAAAAAGGGCAGCCATGCCAGGTCTACACTCCAAAACATGGCACAGCAGGCACACTGGGTCGACGTACTTGATCGACACTGCCTTGCCAGGCACGGCCAGAGAAATATCCATTGCGCGCATTAAGGGGCCAAACTGCGTAGCGGTATCAGCCAGAGCAGCTTCCCGAGCGCGTTTGATGGATGATCTCGACGTCACATCGGGCACCTCGCCGCTGTCCTTGATGGCTCTCAGCACTGAGGACAGGCCACGCTGCGACACATAGGATTTGCGGCCAAGCTGGCATAGCAAGGCCGCCTGCCGCGCATCGGTCATGGCAAGATCATGGACGCATGAAGTGCGGCCTTCCTGGCGAGCTGCATGCCCTGCCAGGAAGCCTAGCAGCTACACAGCCTCGTGAAAACCAAAAGGAAAAGCACAAAGAACATTGAAAGGAACTCAACAAAGTTGTCGGTGCAAACTAGCCACTGATGGTGGTACCCAGACAGCCGTGAAAGACAAAATGCAATTTGCATGGCGGCTCTTGTGTCAATGGATTTCTGCATCATCTGCAGTGTACATGTTTGCACGCAAACGCCTCACACGCACACCTATGCACAAATGTTGTGTGGGTATATCGTAGACATGTTTGTGTCCATGAAAATGCTGGAGGTACACAGCGCGGGCGCCACAACTGCTTCTAGTGAGACAAAAGAAATCGGCAGGCGGCAGAAGCGCTCTGCGCCGGGCTTTTTTGCGCCCCTTGCAAACAAGTCTACGTGCGAGATGGGAAATGGCCCAACCGTGCATGTCGTGGCGCACAGTGCAAAACCTGGAAGTGTCAGAAGCACATGCTGTTTGATGCCAAACAGTGCTAAGCAAAAAACTCGAGCCAACATCGCATGTCATACCTGTGGATGCCACGCACTACGCACCATCATGTGACCCCACGCCTTCCAATGCAAGACTGCATTGCAAGTACCCCCGAGGAAATCTTACAACGGGCTATTTCTGTACGAAACAGCTTGGGCAGCACGGTGGCTGCCAGCGGCATTTGCCACAGCCGTTTGGCCGCAGCTTGAGGATTTCCTTCCTACTCATGGCCCTGTACTTTGCGCGAGCCTTTTCAAGACTCGAGGCTGGCTTGACATTGGCCTTCGCAGCTGCCTTGGCCTTGGCCTTGGCCTTGGCCTTGGCTTGCGCACTGCCATGCTCGTCATCAGCCTCCATGCGCGCAGCCGGCCGCTTCATCGGCTTGCTGGTCTTCTCGGCGCCGCGCTTCTCATTGTCGCGAAGTTCCCACGCGTGCAGCATTTGCAGCGCTTGCTTCTCTGGGTCCATTGGAGACACGGCGCCTGGGCCACCAGCACCAGGACTATTCGTGGGGCCTGCCAAGGGCGGAGCTGAAACAGTGGGAGACGGAGAGGTGCTTGCTGGAGAAGTCGGAGGCGGGCTAGCTGTCAAGGTCTGCGCATTCAAGGTGCTGCCAGAAGGCGGCGTGACTGTAGTGGCCGAAGCACTGCCAGCACTGCTGGATCCCTGGTGGTCCTGCAGCGCCATCTGTGGCCGCTGCTGGCGACCTAGCAAGGTGATGGTGGGCTGCGTCGGTTGCTGCCCTTGCTGCGCCTGCAGCGCAGCCAGCAAGAGGTTCAAGCTCTGCAAAGGCCCCTGCAGGGCGGAGTTCGCATTGCTTGGTGTCACCAGCTTGTTGGTCTTACGCAGCGGCCCCTTGCCAATGGCGATGCCCGTGGACTGGCCGGCAGGCTTCTCCGTGGCGTAGGTGCTCTGGTACAAGACATCTGGCAGCTCCGCAGGTACAGCCGGGAATGCAGTCAGGTGAACTGGCGGATCTCCACGCTTGAGCCGCGCTTTAAGCTCACACTTGAACTCCCGCTTGGATGCAAGAAAGGCATTGGGCTCTTGCAGCTCCTCAGCCCCCAGCCCAATGAGCGTGCTCAAGATGTTGCCCGTAGACGGCTCGCTCGGGCACACCAGGCCGATGGAATAGGCCACATCGGCTGCCCTCGCAATCTTCAAGCGCAAAGCTGAAGGCCCGCTCAAGAATTCCACGTCGGAAGCCTTCAGGAAGGGCCCAAAATCCTTGAGATGTTGGAGCTGCTTCTTCTTGGTTGGCTGTTGCACACTCTGCGCGAGCCCGTCCGCCACCACCTTGCAAAGTGAGGCTTTGTCAGCGTCCGAGAAGGAGCTGGAAGCTAGTTTTGTCGAGGCAACCGACGCATCCTCCGGACACCAGCTGTGAGAAGCCAGCGATGTAGCAAGTGCAGCGCAATGTGCCTTGCGCACGCTCTCAAAGGCTTGAGAGGACGCAAGAGCTCCACCAAGCAACTCATTGACTGCGGACACATGCGCCATAATCTTCTGGAGCGCCATGAGAGAACGGGCGCCCGCGCGCAGGGCAAAGAAGTTGGACCTACGAAGCTGGAAAAACAAGTGGGAAGATGCAAAATGTCAGGAAGGCAAGCCAAAAGCAAGTCAATCTGGCTGTGTAAGCTATAAAAATCCATGATTCAACGCCATGTCGACACACCGCAAGCCATGCATGTTTTACTGTGGTCTAGCGCTGCAATGCAAAACGATCAAAATCGGGCCGAGTTCACACAAGGTCTAGGCCTTTTCCTGGTATTTCTTCTAGGCCTTTTCCTTGATTCGCAGCAGCCGCAATGCAATCAGCATGAGACAAGATCTACGACATCAACGTGCAACGAGCCAATCAATTTCCATGAGCTACTGAAGCAAAACAAGTGCATCCAAAACTCGCCCAGATAGCGGACACACCTTACACCTTGTTTTCATGCACGGTGACAAACGCAAGTGCATATTGGTTTGGATAGTTGCTGGCCAAGTGATGGCCGAGTGATGCATTTCAGCTCATCAGCAGGCGTCCGATCCGGACAGGCTGTACCCTCTTCCACTGCCATTAGAGCGCACGCAGACGAAGGCAGCCTAGAGGAACTCCGGAGCGTAGGTAGTCCATCGCCGAGCGGGTCCGCAAACACGTCCTGGCAGACATCGCCCAGCTGGCATCGTGGCATCCAAACGGGAGCAAGCGAAAGGGCATGAGCCGCAAGGGCACGGAGTTCTTATCCATAATGAAATCCAAGGTCCTTGCTTGGAAGCCCGCAAGTACGAGCATCCCGCTGCCCGGGAGTGCGAACCCTCAGAAGCAGCGGGACCGATCTGGCAGGAGCTCGGCACCTCTACCTGAGCAACAGGAGGTTGTTCATAGTACACACTGGGCTCGAAGATCAGCGATGAGCTTCAGGTGCACACGCGCAAAAACAGCAGTGGGCCTTGGTGCGGCCAGTGCCGGATGTCCAGCTGATCCTGTCATTGAAGATGATCTGGGACGGGCCCAGCGCATCGTTGAAGATCGAGCTCAGTAAGTCATGGCACGGACGAACCTAAACAAGTGAGATCTACGCAATCCACAACGGCTCCGTACACGGCCTTGCATGATGTCACAGGCAAGCGCATGCTGTCACACTGCTGCGCTGACTCACATGCATCCACAGACGAAGGCTCTCAACAGATGCTGATCAACCATGCATACTAGGAACCAGTGTCACATCAAGCAAGTCAAGGTTCTATACTCACGTGTTTTTCTCCGAGGAAAGAAAGCCTGCTGGCGAGCTCAGTTGCGGCCCTGCCAGGCGACCCGCATGGCATCCTTCCAAGCTCTCATGCGTCGCTCCCACGACCGCTTTGGCATGTCAATCCGCGGAGTGCCGGGGAGCGTCTCATCTTCCAGCCGCACGGCCTTGTAATCCAGGTACTCGAGCTTCAGCTTCGTGCGCTCAATGATGGCTTCCCGCTTCCCATCTCGCAAAGCGCTGGGGGGCGAGCTGCCACACGGCATGGGGCACGATCAAAGTACAAGCCTCCTTGCTACACGTACAGAGGAGCCATCTTGATCCGGATCCGTGGAACTGCAAACTAGGTCGGCACTGGCACTCTCACCAGTTGGCGGGTCGGGGCTGGGTCTAACATGTTGGTGAAGCGGGTGGAATACATCGGAGGGTTCAACAACAAACTTGACAAAGTCTCGTGAATCATGTGCGCCTGTCACCTGCTGTTCCACACCACACACAAAGACACATGACATCCAGTATACTTTTAAGCGAGTGGACATGTTGTTTGTTCATGGAGTTCAAAGCTGGCAGGAGATATTCGTCACACTTTCTCGGCAAAATCACCCTGAATCAAAACAAAACGTGGCACGTGGTGTCCCTTAATCCCATCGACGAAGAATTAAAACACTGGTGTAGTCACGTACCTTTTCGCGCTGGCGGCTCTGCGTGCGGTTCGGCTCTCGCGTGCACTGCTGCATGCTGCTGACATGAAGTGTGGTGTGTGCCCCTTGTTTTGAGGTGTGTTGTCTTTGAAGCGTGTTGCCTTTGCAATGTGTTCATGTGTGCTCCCTTGTAATGCGTCGATGTGGCTGCACGAGCAAACACTGTCTGGTGAGCTTCCCCATGATGGCTTCACTTAGCAGGGGCTACCAAGCTGTACCCAAGGGTTTTCAAGGTTACCTTAAAGCCCACCAGACAGCCTAAGCGCTTATCCGATGGAAGGCCCAACCAATTCATTGTCACCTACATATGAGTGCTCCTCAAACTTGTTTCACATCACAAACCTTGGACAAGCCAGCTAGTCAATATACAATTGATACAAATTAACAGGGTTGGCCAGTATCCATCAAGAATCAGATCCAGTGAATGTTGAGTGAGAGAGGCATGAAATGGTACAAAAGGAAACCCTGGTAGATCTACCCACATGTGGTTGAACAGTGCTACATTTATATAGATCTATAAAATATGGATGCTACAGCCTGATAAATTTTATAGATCTATAAAAATGAGGGGCTCTAGCCTTATCCTTTTTATAGATCTATAAAAATGGGGGGCTACCAGTCTAGAATTTTTATAGATCTATAAAAATTGGGGGGCTCCAAGTCTAGAATTTTTATAGATCTATAAAAATGAGGGTTTCCCCAATGCATGAGATCAACCAGCCAGAAGGATGTCAACATCAGAAACCAACCCAGAATCCCATTGACATCGAAACCGCTCTCACATAGGCTGAAGATCTACACATCCATCAACGCATCAAACATGTTGAATGTTGAATGTAATGTTATTTCTTGTCACTACCAACCTCAGCGGCTGGGCCCTCCCAAATTCCCCACCGGCTATGGTCTCACCCACTGCTCGGCGGGCGCGAAGATGAAGCCATGTGCCCAGCCTAAAGCAATGCAACTCTCAAACAACTCCATCTTCAATTCAATCATATGCCCACACAACATGCAGAACGAGCTGAAAATTGATGCGCGCCTTAAGGATTCTTAACGCGCGTATCAATTGTCTGCTTTTGCGTGACAACCCCGGAGGCCCGCACCACAGCAAAATGACACGTGTCCGCCATCTTCATCGCCTGGGATGCAGATCAATCCTTCATGCAACAATCAAAGCAAAACAATCAGATGACAGCGGGCAAGTGCTGTGCTGTCGAGGCACAACGTCCAAGGCCTTGTTGACTGTCGACCTTGCAGCTCCGCCGCGTGTGCGTGCACGGCTTCGACCAAGTCCCGGCCTCAACCAGGCCGGGTCACAACACAACCGTTCCGCGCCACGATTCCAAGCCCATGGCTCCCACCACTCGCCGTTGGCGTCCATGAACCTGACAGCCGCGGCTGCGAGGACAGAGGTGGGAGGACATTCCAAGCATGGGATGGCTCAATCTCATGACTAGCACATGCAACACGAATGTTCACAAGATTGCAACATGTGGTCGACCTTGCACGAATCAAAGCCCAGCGCCTGTTCCCGAAGTAAAAGCCCCTGCCAGAGCCATCAGGTCGCAGCTCACCTGCAGCGTGGGGCGTGCAACCAGTCTGGCAGCTCTGGCATGTGTCCGAAGTCAAGCTCAGGCTGTGGCTGACCGGAACTCCAGGCCCGGCCACACTCCATGAGGCTGACTCTCGATGGACGCGAACCACCTCACACGTCGCTGCAACACAGCACATTTGCCATCTATGTCAGCCCGTGTAACACGCCTGCTGGGCTGGTACAGGCGGAGGGCGCGGCACCCATTGTTCAACGGGTGCCGGCGGCGGCGGTGGGGGCGGTGGCGCGTGATCCAAAGCCTGCGCAAGCTCTGCCAACACAAAGGCGACGCACCGCAAATTTGTGCAAACTTGCTTCCACAACAACTGTTGTCATCACACTTGCCAGATTCAAGGACGCATCAAATGACACCTGCACACACGCAAGCCGGCGAACTCGGAGCGAGGTCGTGCCTTCTTCTCTGCGGCGCGTGGGCTCTTCGACTTCCGTGATGCCGGCAGATCCTGAAGGATTGCACGAGAGCCCCAGCATGTTGTGGGAAGGACTGACCGGGCCTTCTTCGTCCTCTTCAGAGGTGGTCCAAAAGCGGTCTTTGGAGCTGTCCGGCCCTCAACACGCGGCAACCATGCATGTTCAAGCCTGTAAAGCGGAAGCTCCCTGGAAAAAAAAGCTGAGCTTTCAAAGACTTGCTTGTTGAAAGCTTTCAACCCGCGCTGAGCGTGCTGAGCTCGTGGCTTTGACACGAGGAGGCGGCTGGGGCGGCATGGCCTTGCGGGGACATGCTTGCTGAGTTGCTGCAGTTTTGCACGGGCCTTGTACGGCAACCTCTTCATCTCACGTCGCTCCTGCAATGGCAACAAAGCACACATGACCAGTTTTGCTGGTGGGCTGATTCGAAAGGTTGCACTGTCATGTCCAGGCCTCCGGTGTGGCCTCCATGAAATCTTCCTATAGCAGTAGCGATATTCAAATCTGAAGACTCCCAATGAGCCCCCTCCTCCTCCTCCTCCTCTTCCTGCTCTTGCTCGGGCTCCTTGATGGGCGCCTCCTGCAAACAAGGGGCGAAACATGTTGCAACATGATGTGAAGGCGTGTGATGTCCTCCTCCTGCTGCTCGCCTGCAAGGTCGTCAGCCGGCGGGCTGGTGAACTGCAAGCAGGGCAAGGGTTTGCAGCATGTGCATGAAGTGCTACGAAGAACATTGAGGAGCGCAGGCCTCCACCCTCATGCCAGATGGCTGCCACCTCTGCCTCTTGTCCATGTACTCCCAGCCTGTACGCAGCAAGTGTGAGAGAATCACCGACAAGCGGAGGCGCTCCTTTCCGTGGAGGGATCTCGCTCTTCTTCAGGTTCCTGAAGATCGTGCCACCTGACGTACAAGCATGTCTGAACTGTTTCTTCATGCAGTTGGCATGCCATGGTCTCAGCGCCTGCATGCATGATGCGCCAGCACTTCGTGTGGTGCCACGTGAGCTTGCTCTTGTCGTTCACCCACCGGCTTGTGTCCACCTGACGAAGGGCTGGGATGGCATCCTGATGTGTGAAAGACGCAGGCAGCCTGGGTCATGCCCTCCAAGAGGCCGCACAGCTCGAAAGCCGCAAACTCATCGTTCTCCTGTGCATGGAAGCGATGCGGCTTGGGGGGGTGGAAGAAACAGCCTCTTCCAGGTCAGGAATGTAGAAATCCACCCAGGGCATGGCTGCCCCGGCGCGCCCGCGCAGAAAAGAAAAAAACAAAAAAAACTTGCGAGCCACGGCCGGCGCGGCGTTGATCTCAGCGGTGTCAACCCAAAATGGGGGGAAAGGTGGGGAAGGTCATCATGTGTTCACTCATGTTCAATCCTTTCTTTTGTGATCAAGGCAGATTTGCGTGCTGTGTTGATAGAGATCCGGCTGACCGTCACATCCATCATTCTGTATATACGGTCACAAGCATGTCGAGAACGCACCCACTGCAGGAGCTCGCTGAAACAGGGCCTGGGCAGCAAGCATATTCTTTGCCCCCCGTAAAAGGTGCGTTCTTTTCCGGAGAAGCACCCAATCAATCAGACTCGCTTTGGACGGAGTCTTCACCTTCTGCCGCTTCAGGCGGGCCCGCCTCAGGCTTGGGCTTGCCGGCTCGGCCTTTGCTGGCAGACCCTCTTGACTTAACAATTGCCGGCGACGTTTGGGCGCCTTCCCGGAGATGCTCTAGGTTTGGGCTAGTCAGCTCAAGCCAGAACGTGCCGGTACCGATCCCCTCAAACAGCGCCCACGCTTTGCGTGGCGGGAGCGAGCCTACCTGGGGGAGAGTGACCTCAATGGCGTGCGGCGCCACAGTGGCGTGCTTTGCAGTGGCCTTGAAGCCCTTGCGAGCCACCTTACGTCTTGGCCCATTGTCGGCTTCGTCGTCGCTGACACGCAACGCCTCTTGCACAGCCAGGTTGCAGGCACTCTGCCTCGCAGCAAACACCTCATCCATGAACTGTGTGTCCACCGTGGCGGAGGGCTTGCCCGCCCGAAGGTCCAACGACTTGCCGCTGCAGAAGCGAACGAAATGCCGGTCCCACTTTGAGAAGCACAACCAATGCTTCTCATGCTCCAGCTTTTGCTTGGGCACCCACTCATTTGTGCGCTTGGCATCAGGAGTGTCCTTGTAGCGGACAACGATCAGGTTCTCCAGCTCCAGCGACATGACTCTATAGAAACTTCCAAGATTGCTGAAGTGCACTATAGCGAGCCAATCTATCACAAACATGCAGTCAAGTCTCACGAAACTTCAAAAGCCCTGCATCTGCTCAGCGAGCCCTGCAGGCCCTGCTTTGCGGACAGAACATGTGTGTGCCACGACTCACGCAAAATATACAACGTGCGTGCAAAAGCAACAAGCTCTCTCAATCTGGCGTGGGCAAATGGATGGACCATGTCAAACATGCCTTGGCGCAACCTGTTTCAAGTTCTTGCAGCGCCGTGAGTGGAGGTTTCTACTTCGATCAAGCCAACGTGCCATGGTGTCAAGGGATCATGCATAAGGATCTTGCACACATGTGGAAAAACCAAGGAGTTCAAAATTTAGCACGTTGGCGGCCCGAGACACGGACATGATCAATGCCCCTTCATCCTGAGCCGCTTCTTAGGCTCTGCCCCTGCGAGCTCTTCGCTCGCCGTGCCCCGGCGCTTGGGAGGCGTCATCTCCAAGGCTGCAGGCTCCGGGGCTGCAGCCCTGTCCTTGAACAGCACCAGGCGGTCGCCCTCGCTTAAGGCCTCCTTGTTGCGGAGCATGGGCAACTTGATGCCCGAGTCCTTGTTCACAGACTTGTAGACAACCTCCATGTTGCAGTCAGCTTCCTCGTGCGACGTGCCCACGAACCAGAAGGGGTTCAGGAAGCCACCGTCATCTTCGGCCTTGGGCTGGACAACGGTCGGCGCAATCCAAAAGTAGCACTCGCCCGGGAATGCCGTCTCGACCATGAAGGGGGGTGGCCCCTCAGGGGGCGTGAACTTGTGGCGCAAGTTGAGGGACGCAGGAGCCAACATGAGCTTGTGCTTTGGGATGGCTGACTTGCACAGCACGAGCTTGCTTGGCTTGACTTGGATGTTGAGCTTGTCCCAGTGGTCAGCTCCGTACCGGCACACTGCCTCCGCGATCTCTGAGGTGATGCGCGCCTTCATGTTGAAGGCAAGCCACTCCGGGAAGTGGCTGGGATGGTACTTCGCAGGGTTCTCAATCAGCTGCGGCTGCGCCCTGGGCGTGAACTTGTGCCAAGCCCCGCTCAGGAAGTCGTCGATCAGTATCTTGGCCACCAGCCCGTTCTCAATGAGCTCCACACGGACCTTGCCATCCTTCAGCCCCACAAGCTTGCCTTCCAACATGTCCGGCTTTCGCCGAACACTTTGGCCCATTTCGAAGCCAGCCTCCAGGAGACGATCCTCATGTGGCTTGACACTGCCATCCGTGTTGAGCTCGCGCATGATGTGCTTGTCTTTCAATGGCTGTGAGGCAGAGCTGCTTGCCGGGCAAGCCTCTTCAAACTCTTCCCACGGGGAGCGGATGGCAGCATTGCCAGCAATCGTGCGGAGCATCGTGACAAAGCCATGGGCCATCCCCTGCATAGTCTCGTACTTGCGCTCCCCGTGCACCTTCACGTTCAGCACCATGGCAGCCAGCGCAACATCCGCATAGCCCATGGCTGCCACGATCCGGTGGTCCTTCTGCAGGTCACACTGCTCGCGCACGATCCGACGCCATTCCTGCATAATGACGTCAGCCTCGCTGGCTTTGCCCCACACAGCCTTGGTGAAGGCTTTACGTGCCTCTTGGGCGGTGAGCGTGTCGCGGATGTAGGCCAGCTTCACCAACGCATGCCTGAACAAGACATTCTGGGCCGGTCCACGGGCGTCCTGAGAGAGAATCTCCCAGATGTCAGGGCCTAACATGCGAGAGGACGGAGCATGCGCCCTGACGAAGTTCTCCGTCTCCTGCAAGAACACCGCCGAGCGCCCCCCTGCACACTTGAGGGCAAAGGTGTAAAGGTGTGGCACGCTCTTTGCGCACCCAGGCTTCGATGCCAATGTCCGCTTCTTGATGACGCCAAAGTCGACATTCCCAGTGGCGTCCGCCTGCAGCCACAGCGTGTGCAGCCGCCGGACCACTTGGAGTTCGTGCTCCCCGCGGCTGAGCGTGGCATTCCCTTGCGTCTGGACATAGTGCAGGAGCTCTGGGAAGGCCTCGGCCACGTCCTTGCTGATGACGCTCCACTCCAGTCCGTGCAAGGCTGCCTCGTAGAAAGCGCGATCCCGCTGTTGCAGGCGCGCCATGCTCAGCTTGCCTTGCACCGACACGAGGTCGCTCTCGTGCTCCACCTCCTGCGCAAGCAGGCGCAGGGCAAAGTTCGTGTGAGACGCCGAGAGGGAGACGGCCTTCAGCTTGTCGCCCTGGAGCGCGCCGAGCTTCGCCGAGGCATGCACGAGTTCCTCGTTCCACTTCCGGACCGAGTCGTCCGCAATCTCGACTGCCACCGCATGGACACGGCTCGCCACGAAGCCGACGTCAATGATTTCATCGAGCAACGAGTGCACGTCTGCGCTGCTCAGTCCTAGGCCGTCTCGGTTACAAGGGTGCACCCCGACTTGTTGCGGAGGAAGCCTTTGAGTACAAACATGCCCCTCAGTGCGAAGCATGCTCATGATGTCGTCAACGGCTTTGACCAGGCGGTCGCCGTCGGCCGCATCTTTGAGCTTCGCCTGCACCGCGTGACGGAGATCGGCGCTCAGGACCATGCCGTGCGGCAATGAAGAGCTCTGCAAACGAGCAAGTGCGTCTAGTGCCCTGCTTGCGAGCTATGTCTTGAAATTGATCCACGCAAAGGCCGCAGAGTGCAAGCCGGGTGGCGCGACTCATGCTCCAAAAGTGCAAGCCATGATCCGTTAAAAACATTCTCTGCACAAAATCAAGCACGCGAAGCCCATTCCCAAACTGTTCTTCAACGCATGCCAACTTGCAACGATGCATACTTCCAGGTAAGACATGCAGACTTGCCGTGCTCACATTTAGCATTTTGCAAGCTCACTGCTGCGTTTCTCAATCTCGCACCAGGTGAAACCTGTGTCTGTGTGGACAGCAAAAACATTCGCCCAGCTGTGCAAAGTGCACGAACATGCAGAAGGTGGTGGGAATTTTGGGGGGATGGCATACCCACAAATGCACTTAGCCAAGATAGCGTAAGTGGCCCAACTCAGATACACAAGTGTGTTATCCACAATGGGCCACTTGCACATCTACGCGGTTATCTACTTATAAGCTGGGTAAACAAGCACAAGTGATTATAACGCATAGCAAATGGCTCGGCGCAGTTATCAAGTAGCCTAAATAGTTTACTACGTGTACACCATCTATAACTATATTTGCAATGGTTGTAACTCATGATGCAACACATACGTAAATGCTCTATCAGCCTTAAACACTTACTAAGCAGGGTGAGCCTCCAAGTACGCAGCACAGGACTCCGAGGCCTCCATCTCCCTCTCCTCGGACACTGACGAGAGCGTGGACACTCAGTCGGACAAGGAGGCGGTCGTCCTCCCGGAAATTGAGTGAGGGGTGGATAGTGCAGGTGCCGAGGGCCCTGACACGCTTCCCCCCATGCCTCAAGGCAAGGAGGCAGGGGGAGAGGGCGCAGGTGCTGAGGGCCCTGATACGCCCTTCCCGGCACCCCCCCAAAACCCAGCCCCGCGGCCAGCGGGGAGCGCAGGTGCCGAAGGCCCTGACATGCAACCCCGAAGAGGCCTGGAGGGGGGAGACACAGGTGCCGAGGGCCCTGAGATGTTCTCACCCCTATCCCAGAAGGCCAGTGCCCCGGGAACCAGGGGACACAGGTGCCGAGGGCCCTGAGATGTCCCCGGCATCCCAGGCGGCGGATTGACGGGGTCCGCACCGGGTGGACCGCAGCCGGACCGCTGGACGCACAGGTGCCGAGGGCCCTGAAATGCGACAGCGGGACCACACGGCATACGTGGAGGGAGGACCTCCCCAACGACCAGCTCGTCCGTTGGTATTGGCAGCTGATGCGATCCGTCCGTTGGGGATGGCATCAATTCTACTCCCATCAGCTGCTGAGGGGAGCTGCCCAGTGGAGCTGGGCAATCCTCCCATTTTGGCACTAATCCTTATGCGGCGTAAAGGATGCACCGTTTCGCGATTAAGGTACCAGTAGCACCAATGTGGTGCTTTGAAGAGTCTGGGCTAAAGCGTTAACCGTAGGTGGTCGCTTGTCTTGACTCTTAATAAGTATCCACTTGGGCCACCATTTTGGCTCAAGTGGACCTTTTGATCTTTTGTCTTGTGATTTGAAATCCCGCCCACCCACACCATGGCGGTGACACCAGATGAGTTGGTGGCACCACCACAGGAAGTTCCTGGAGTGTACACGGACGCAGTGGCTAAGCTCCACAAGACCGCCAGGAACCTCATGGTCCTCAAGGGCATCCCGTGGTTCATCCAAGCGACACTGTCGGATGAGGGCTTTGTCTCGATGGAGGACCTCGCGACCCGGTGGGACTCGCCCGACCGTGCAAGGGAGACGGCGCCGGGGGAGTTGGGCTTCGCCCCCAACAACCACCACTACACGGATGTGACCTCCCGGCTGATCGCGGCCCGCATGTTCCAGGTGGTTCACGCGGCTCAACGATCCATGGGAGTTGGGGCGCATGCAACAGCGGGACCCGGGCCACACACGCCCGGGGACACCGCCCCGAATCTCACGGTCTCGTGCGAACGGGGACAGCTGGAGAGGGTTTGGGAGGAGAAGACCAAGCTCACCAAACCCAAGCTGGCCCTTCAAGGAAGCGACCAGCTGGTGAAGCGCCAGTTCAAGCTCTGCGCAGGAGGCGAGATCGGTTTCATCCCCATGAAATACCTGGTAAGCGCACTCCCGGAGCCAGGAGAACGGCCATGGAAGACCACTAAGAAGAGCACGGTTGATGGCTGGGACCGGGAGGATGAGGTGGAAGAGCGGGGCGAGCCCAAAACTCGCCACCAGCTCGAGAGGATGCACGCGGTGTTCCGCAACACCCTCCTCATGTGCGTCCTCTCGTTCCCGCAGTTCGGCCAGTTCGACATCACCCGGGAGGACTTGGAGAGCTGGTACGAGTGGTTCTATGGTGAGGACATCGGGGGCCGTTTTCCCCCGCCAGAGGACCACGTCCTGGCAATTGCCGAACGCAACGCATGGCGAAAGATTCACGAGAAGATGCATGAGGGCAACACCCTCAAGGCGGCCATGCTGTCGGTCAGGCAGGACACATTGTTCTGGACACGTGAGGTCTATGAGAAGATCAAGACCTTTTCCAGGGGCCGCCCATCAACCAGGACATCCATGGACTACGCACCACCTCAGAAGGGCAAGAACAAGTCCAAGGGCAAGGGGAAGTCCAAGGGCAAGCCTGGGAACAAAGGGAAGGGTAAGACCCCCCACCTGAACAATCAGGCGTCCCGGGGCGGTAACAAGCAGGCAGCCACCGACCCGAAAGGGAACCAGTTCTGTAACAACTGGATGCGCGGGCGCTGCCCGGGCAACTGCGGCCGCACCCACAAGTGCAACCTCATCCTGGCAATGGGCCGCATCTGCCTGGGGGACCACCTCCCGCAGGACTGCCCGGGTTGACTAGGGGCGCTGACCCCTACCCCCCGGGAGGCCTCAGGTGCCGAGGGCCCTGATAAGGCCCGGGGGGGCGAGAAGGGGCGCAAACGCCCCAAGCAGGCACAGAAGCCCCCTCCTGCAGGTGCCGAGGGCCCTGACACAGGGGGGGGACAGGCCAGGTGGCGGCCATCCTCGGCGGAACAAGGATGGGGACGGCAGAACCAGCGTGCACAACGCCCTCGCCGTGATCAGAACAGCCACACAACCGGCACAACGGCGGCGCCTCAGTCCCGAGCCACAGGTGCCGAGGGCCCTGATATGGCGGGGACGGGACGGTTCCCCGCAGGTGCCGAGGGCCCTGACACGGGGGGCCGCACCCAGAAGGCCCGAGTGCCGGATGACTGGCAGCACACCGCAACGCCAAGGGACACTCCCAGGAAGCAGCCGATCCCACTTCCGGCGCCCAACATCATCAAGCAGGACCCGGTGGTTTTCCACAAGAGCTCGGTGGGGCTGAATGAAGGGGGCCAACGCCTTTCAGCTACCCCCCTGACAAGTCCAACGGAGCCGTCACCGGGATTGGACATCTTCCCGTGGATGGAGAACATCCCTGAGCGTCTGGTACAGCGGCTGAGATGGACACAGGGCACATCGCCCAAAGTTCCATCCAGTGGGCCCATCATTGTCCTGCTCTATGCAGGCAAGGAAGACCCAACTTCCTTGGACAGCTGTCTTCATGCCAACTACCCACACCTTTCCAGCATGGTGGTGGCGGTAGACATCCTACGGTCTGGACCAAAAGGGGACCACGATATGCTCCAACCCGAGCTGTATGGAGCTCTTTGCACGGCAGCAAAGCAGGGCCGAGTGGTCTTCATTGGAGGAGGACCCAACTGCAGGACATGGTCCATCCTGCGCCACATACCAAAACCGGGGGCTCCCACCCCGGTGCGAGGGCGCACTCCAGAGACACTTTGGGGCCTTCCACACCTGGACCAGGCCGCCCAGACTCAACTTGATGATGACAGCATCCTCATTCTGAGACAGATGTACATCACCAGCCTGGCAAGGGCCTCACGAGCGGCGGTTTCTCTGCCAGGGCCCAGGTCCTTCCTGGAACACCCGGAGGACCCAGTGGTGAGCAGCTCGCTGCCCAAAGCCAAGGAATGCTCATCCTTCTGGATCACAGAGGAGGGGCAGCTTTGGATGGAGGAGAACTCCTTGACAGCAATCTCCTTCGACCAGTGCCGCCTGGGCCAGCTGGTCAAGAAGG
Organism: Effrenium voratum; assembly: GCA_963377175.1. Lineage (NCBI taxonomy): Eukaryota > Dinophyceae > Suessiales > Symbiodiniaceae > Effrenium > Effrenium voratum. The sequence continues at coordinate 599,418 of CAUJNA010000113.1, forward strand.
CCACTACGCTGGCCACGGATCTCCCGATCCAGGACTGGGATCAAATGCGGTGCACGCATCAGTCACATGTGGGCACCAACGAGTCCTCGACTCTTAGCAGATACCCTTGGGATATGATGGCAGGCCTGGCCAAAGCCATCGCTGTGTCACTCGCAGCGCCGGGGCACATCCGGATCCCCTCACAATTTCCGGGAAACCCCAAGGAACCACCTAAGGGGCGGGGGTCGGACCCCCCGGAAGGCCATTCCCCCCGGGGAAAACGGGGGCCCAGTCAAGGAGGCGGTCCCTCCTCATCACACCAGGGCTCAAAGCCCGGAGGCAAGAACGCCCCGAAGCCCCGCCTGCACGGGCAGTTCCACCCTGAGGCAGACACCGTAAGCCCTCGTGGAACAATGAACCCAGACTTCCCATCTCCCATGCCCCCGATGGCCGGAGATGCGGAACAACTGGGGAAGGAGGGACAGGGGGACCAGGTCCTGGACCGCCCCGAATGCCTGCCCGCTTTCAGGGTCCCACACCTCACTGACCGGGTGGCGATTGTCCAATTGGGTTTCCGCTCACGCCCCCTGAGGGATGGGGGGGGAAAACCTTCCCCAGGGAGGCTCAACCCCCCTTTTCGGAGAATTTCCCCATTGGCTACTTTGGGCGCCCTGATCATGACCCTTACCCGGCCCTGGATTGACAAGGTCCGAATGTCCCTGGCATCAGGTGCCACCACACACCCCTTCCAGGAAGCCGACCTCGAGGAGCTGCGGGCTATCCTAGGACCGAGGCACCTCCATGAACGATGCCCAGGACAACCCTTCCTCCTGGACTTAGTGTCGCACTTGGCATCCCTTTCAGGTGACCCTGATTGGGAGTTCCCCCTAACACTGAAAGAGGGGGTCCCCTTGGGAGTCTCGGACCCTACCTTGACCTCCCCGGGAGTTTGGCCCACTAAGGAGGAGCTTAAGGGAGAAGCCTGGCTGGGGGAAGATCCCCCCCCGCCAGTGGCTCATGATAACTACCCAACGGCTGAACTCTTTGCCAAGGAAATCGAATCAACCTTTTACGAGGAACGAGCCTTGGACATGGTGGACGGGCCCTTCACTCGCTCCGAGGCGGCAGAGAGGTGCCGCTGCAAACCGGAGGAACTTTGCCCGGGCCCCCTTGCAGGGATTGATGAGTCGGACAAGATCAGGACGATCTATGATGGCTCAAAAGGGGGAGCAAACGCACACATCCAGGCTCACACGGAGGAGAAGACCACCGCATCGATGGTTGGAGACTGCCTCCATGTCATCCACTGGCTCAGGACAGCGGCGGACCATCCTCATCTACTCCGAGCCCCATCCTCGGGCACTGATGAGGAACCTCGGGATGTTCACCAGCCGGTGCAGGGGCAGTCCCCAGGTGCCGAGGGCCCTGAGAGGGACCCCCACAGCACCAGCCTGCCCCCAGGTGCCGAGGGCCCTGATAGGGGCAGGCGGATGATGGAGACCTCCGGCGGCCTGGACGTCTCTCCGCGGTCAACACCTCAGGGAAGGGGCCACTCCCAGGTGCCGAGGGCCCTGATAGGAGGGCCCCATTCCCCCCAACCCCCCCAGGCACGGAACGCCCTGGGGGGAGCAGGGGGGAACCCCTGACGTGGCAGCCGCCGACACAGGGGGAAACCTTCATCATCCTCAAGGCGGATGTCACCAAGGCCCACAGGCGCATAAAAGTGCTCCAGAAAGACTGGAAATACCAGGTGGCCTGCATCCAGAACCGGTGGTGGGTCAATAGAGTGGGCACGTACGGCATGGCCTCGGCACAACTGTACTGGGGAAGAAAGGCATCCTTGGTGCTCAGACTCTTGTACTACATCTTCCCTCAGGTGGACTGGCACTTAGTTTTTGTGGACGACTACTGCTGGGTCCTCAGATGCAGCAGGGCGGACTGGGACGCCACAGCCATCCTGGCCACTCTTCTGGCGCTGGGAGTCCCGCTTTCTTGGAAGAAGACGGCGCTCTCCCCGGTCAATACCTGGTTGGGATTCGTGGTGGACCCAATCACGCCCTGTGTGCTGCTGGCTCCAGTCAAGCACGTCATAATCCTGGCCACTCTCAAACGGCTGGCCCAGGGGGACATCTTTACCAGCAAGGAGGTGGAACAAGCCCTGGGCCGGATTCAATGGGCTACTTCGGCGTGTCCATTGACGAAACCTTTCCTCCAGCCCTTTTGGAGCTGGAAGAAGGCCTGCACCACTTCGGGCAGGCCACCGAAGCTGGTTCGTGCTCTGGCCATCCTTCTGGGGAAGCTCTTCAACCAGAGGTTCCCACTGGCATCTCCATTTGCTCCCACACTTCCATGGACGGGGGCATCTGATGCGGGAGCTGGCAAACAGGCGGACCATGCATGGGTTGGTGGTTGGTGCTCGGACGTGCCCAACCCCGACAAGTCCCGAGTGAAGTGGTTCCAACACAGAATCACACCGGAGGGCGAGCCGTGGGCCTTCACTACTGGGGACCCGCAGCGGGCGATAGCGGCCTTGGAGCTCTTCGGCCTCCTCCTTTTGGTGAGGGCTGTTCTGCTTTGTGCAGCCGGCTCGGCTTCTCACACTAGGATTCTGGTTGCTAGTGATAACCAGGGAAACGTTTTCTCCCTGCTTAACGATTCCACTCGCAGGATGCCCAATGCGGCCATCCTCATGGAAATTGTGTTAACACTGCATGACCACCAGGTCATGTTAGGACCGTCGCATGTGAAGCGCGACTTTAACACATGGGCGGATGAACTTACTCATCCGGACCCGCAATTTCCGACTGAGAACCGGGTCTTCCCCTCAGTCGAAAGCGAATTGATCAAGCTGATCTTCGCTACTTTCCTTCCTCACCCATGATGCCGGGAGGGCATCCGGTGAGGTGGGAGGATTCCTCCCTCGCTGTGGGAGTGGCATCAATTCTACTCCCATCAGCTGCTGAGGGGAGCTGCCCAGTGGAGCTGGGCAATCCTCCCATTTTGGCACTAATCCTTATGCGGCGTAAAGGATGCACCGTTTCGCGATTAAGGTACCAGTAGCACCAATGTGGTGCTTTGAAGAGTCTAACCATCGTTTTTTAGTGGCAAACAAAGGGAGGTTTGGATGGACCATAGGGGTTCCAAGGTCATCATTTCCAGAATCCGCAAAAGGAGTTTTGGCCGTGGCACATATGCCACCTGCAGTGGATCCCAGCCTCTAATGACATGCCTGTCTGTTTGGCCGGTTTACTCAAGCTGGGAGACCCCAACCCACAAACAGCCACCCATGGTGTTGTCACAACCCTTGTGGAACTGTAAGCATCAAGATGTGCCAATCCAATCATGCTTGAAAATCTGCAAAAGTTGGTTTCACTTTGCTGTGTGTGTGTGTGTGCGTGTGTCTTTTGAGGTTTCCTTTTAAAGCAACCCTGGCCAACAACAACAGATGCGAACCATGGCTCCCAGATAATCCCAGATAACAACATGATTGGAACGCCTAAAATAATAGGGGTGCTTTTGGTTTCTTTCTTAAAGCCATCCAAAAGGTTGCCACCCTCAAAAAAACGACGGCCCAAGTTGGGCATCCCTTTGGTTTCTCCCCCCCCCCGCTCGGCTGGCCGCTTGCCGATGGATCCGAGGCCAGCTGCTGGCGCCCTTGGGCCAGCGGGGGGTCATGGCGGGGATCTTCATCGCGACGGTGGGCCTGGGCATCGTCTTCCACTGCACCGCGGCCACTCGGCCCAGAGATCCTGTCGGTCCCCCGGCTAGGTGCCCGCTCTTTCGCCCCAAAAAAAATCGGGCACCCTTATTCCAAACTAACCTCTCTACTGGAGGACCTAGTAGATGTTCTGCTACCCTCCCACCTTTTTTCCAGCCGGAACCTGACGTTTCGGGGGGTCCTGGAAGAACATTTTTTCCTTTTACAGGGACCCCCTGTCAGATCGGGTACTGACTTGCAACCAAAGCGAATCGACCTTTGGAGGTGCAGGGACCGCCTGGGTGGGTTTGTCTCAAGCCCAGAAAATCGGTCCAAAGACAGACCGAAACTTGACCGGTTGTGATTGATGGAGGCTTTGACATGACCCAGGCATCTTTGAATGTTCATGAATGTTTGCAATTGTTAACCTTCCAGTTGTTTGCTTCCATTATCTTCCATATGCATTTCACATGATGTATTTCTTTTGGTGAAGTTGGAATCTACTAGCTGGTGGTTGCAAGGGAGCCAAGGAACTGGGGATATCCAAATTTGTTTTTGCAGAGGGAGCCTTCGGAGCTACTGGACTTACTTCTGAACTTGCCCTCAAAGGGCAAGTGAGTGAGTCGCTCCGTGCTTAGGTGTTCACCCAACTCAGGAAGCAGGTTCTAAACAAGGTTTTAAGGGGACGATGACCCCAGTTACACCAGTTACAACCTACTTATTGCGCTGGTTGATCATCCAAGTAGGGTTGCCAAATCCCCCAGTAGTGCCCTTTCACCCTTCTTTTGGGGAGGGTTCCCCTCCTAAAATAGACTACAGAAAAAAAAAAGAAAAAAAAGTCGGGTACCCTTATTCTAACCTCTCTACTGCGAGGACCTAGGTTGGTTGCACCATTGCTTTGACCAACCTCTGTGAATGCTTACTAAGGGTTTGCCACGTGTGAGGTGGTGAGCTTGCTCTTTCCCATCGTGGTGGCCATTAGCGAGAGCAAGAATGTCCCAGTTCCGCTCCACCAGGTGGGAAACCGCTGGGAAACCTGTATGACAACGGTTGCGGACGACATGGGGTTCCTATATTAGTCTAGATCACAAAGCATATCATATATTTACGTATATTATTGCTGTGTCGGGATAGTCAATTACGACCGGGGGGGGGGGGGTCTTTGTAAGGTGATTTGCTACAATAAGTCGTCATATTTAAGCGCTGGTTTTTTGACGATGACTCATTTCTTGAACCCCCTTTTTTGTTGGCTTCTCTGTAGTGTTTGACCTGTCATCTTTTAACCTTTGCAGGTCTCTTAGGTGCCGCTTTGAATGATGCGTGCAGAGCGCAAGGAGGACTTGTTGACCTTTTGGAAATGACGGTTTCCCCACTTCTTCAAAGGCGAGGATTGCATCCACACTCGTTCTTTTCGTGAGGTCTGTTGTAAACGCCTCATTTTTTCAGTGGCAGCCTTTTTTTCTTTTTTCGTCGTTGTTTCCCACCAAAAATGGTGGCCGACGCAAAACTAAACCGTCACCCGACAATAGGACATGGCCCCTTTTTTGTAGGGGCCGGGCAAACGTTCATGTCTGTGTTTCAGCTGACACCACTGCCTGTGACCGTGACTTGTCAAGGCGCAAGCGCTCTCATGTGCACGGGCGAGGATAGGGAGTGAAGTGACGTGATGGCAGGCTATGGCAGTCATGATGATGGGCGCATGCTGCCAGGCGGCTTGGGTGCAATCAGTTTGCAAATGAAGCAGAAAATGAAGGAACCTGTTCAGGAAGAGGTTTACGAAAACAAAGAACAGAAGGAAAATAAAGGAAAACCTGGAAAAGCAGGAATTCAAATACAAAGGAAGGAAATGATGATCAACAAGTTTCTGGAAAAAATGAAGGAAACTACAAAGGCAACTTCCACTGCAAGCGGGGATCCTCAAAACACCGTTTTGGGCAACCCCATTTGGGATCCAATCTGATTTTCAGAGCAGCATGTGTCAACTTATTGTCAACTTGTTTTTGCAGGTGGGTCCTCTGTATTTGCGACCTCAAGCTATCTTAGATCTTTTTATGGGTTGGGTTGTTGAAAAGGGAAGCTCAAGGGAGACCGCCCAGTTTCGCCCAGAACACTGCTTGAAAAGGGAAGCCAAAGGGAGACCGCCCAGTTTCGCCCAGAACACTGCTAATTTGACTACCGAATTGTTCGGACAAATTTCTGACCCGCCAACTGGAAGATGGGTTGGCCGTCCCAAAAAGCAAAAGGTGCTTCTTTAAATTTGGTTTCGCGGAATAAGGGCACCGACTCCAAACAAGACCTCAAATATGGTTTTGCTGTGTGTCCAAATGAATTGAACATATTGCGCCTCCTTCCTTTCTGGTGTGGAACGAAGCGGAGAATCATTTAGCGGCATTCTGCTTACAAGTGCCCGTCAGCCAAGTTGCTCGGCGGGATTGAAAGGGACAGAAATATAACACATGCCTTGTTGGTTGCGTAAATCTGCAGGAACGAATTCCTTCAAGTCAGTTTTCTGATTTCTCTTTGAGGCCAGCTGAGAGACGCTGCCCCATTTCACAAACTGCTCTTTCCACACACCCCACAACGCGCCAACCCCTCCCCAACACGCACCCATGTCCACCCACGCCCAAGCACGCGCGCATGCGCACTCGCACAAACACACGCACACGCACAGGCACACGCACACGCACACGCACACGCGCACGCACCCACACACGCACACCCACACCCACACACACACACACACCTCCAGTTGTGGTCTCTATATGTCTGGTTGCGTACGTTGGTCTTTCTCAAGGTACGTTCGGGGGGTGACGTGTTTTCGGGCTTCCCCTTTGCGGGATGTGAAGATTGGGTCCAGCTCAGGTCTTATCGCCAGTGTCGTACCAGACCAACATCATGGTATCCAGGTCGCATTTATGCGCGCCGGGGATTACATAAATTTGCATATGAAGGATCCTTTGCTTGCAAATCCTGATGTGACTATTTCGGGCAGATCAGAACTCGCCTAGATGTATGGTCCATTTGGCAGGGCCAAGTAATGTAGGGTGGCCGCGCATGCATAGCAGATTTGCACTTCCTGGCGGGGTGATGTCCAAAGTTGAACGATAGGAAACCGCGATTGCGGCGAAGCAACTCAGTCTGACAGTTGGTATGAGTGTTTGAGAACAGCATGTTGTTGGATGCCCTTGGGCCGTGAATCTCAGATCCTCATGAGGCTTCATGTCAACGTCAGATCAATACCCCACCCCCGCCGCGCCGCCCCGCCTCAGAGTGAACGGGTTCTAGGGGCAGAGGCTGGTTTGCGAGAGAAGGTGGAGAAGGTTGGGAGTGGAAGCATGCAAAGCATGGCTGGACAATTGAACGCCTAAGTAGTCGAGTAGCATTGAGTAGTATTTAACAGCATGCGTTTGGTTGTTTTTCTTGTTTTTTTATGCGCACCGTATGAATCAGATGCATGTTAAATTGCTGGCGCCAGACGCGGAAAGCGCTTGCGCGGATGCCGCGCACGCGAGTATGAACGCGGGCTCTTTTGCGCTAAGGCAAGGACATGGTTTGAAGCAGCTTTCGCTTAGATTTAATTATCCGCATGGGGCGTGGTGTTTGCCAGGCACGAACAGCAGCAAACTCGCAGTGGTTCGTGTAACGGAATGTTTGAAAAAGGAGTGTGCGCTTTATTGTTTGCGCATCGCGCTGGTTCATAAGGGCAAATGTCAGGAGCCGCTTGAATCTGAAGCCATCGGGTTGTAATATGTTGGAATCCTTATCTTGAAGCAACCTGGCAACAGTCAGGCCTGCCACGCTAACCTGACGTGCTGCAAAGCTTATTCTGAGGACACATTTCCGGAATTCCGGAAATGAGATAGAGTTGTTTATTGGCCGAAATGGACCTCAATTGTTTTGTTGCGCCGGAAAATGACTTTGCCAAACGCCCCGTCCGTATTAATTAGGCGTGGCTCCGGAGGCCCGCTTCAGAGTTTCGAATTGTTGGGCATTTAGTTCTGAGACTGCGCCTTTAATCGGTGGTACTATAGTGATCATTCCTCTGGCGTGACACAAGCAGTTTTCGGCTTAAAATCAATCAAGAGATAGGGGCTCATGCAGGGAACCTTCCGAACTCCCGCCACAGGATTGATGGTGAAAGTTGGTGCCGGAATTCAATTTAAGATGGCTTTGCCGCCAATGAGCAGTTTGGAAGGGTCCCAACTCAGCGTTGCTCCCGAGCAACCAGATCTTGTTCCCCAAATTGGGCGACCCAAGGGTTCCAACACATGAGTGGAACTCCTTCCCGGTGCTACAGATATTGATATGATTGTCCTTTGCAAGTTGCAAGCTAAAAGCGTTTATTAGAACCTGTTAGGGCCGCCCTAGCAGACAACCAGCTCCGGACCCCGGCTTGTATTTGCAAAAGCGAATCGACCTTTTGACCTTTGGGGTTTCCCATTTGATAATCCATATCCAAGGTCACAGAAGGTTAACCTTATTTCCAAGTTGCCTGGGCAAGTGAATGCAACCTTTCACTTCCATGTGAGCTGACTTTGGGTGCGCGACTCGCCCAAGTGACTTGACATCTCACGGGGGCTTGGGCAGGTTCCTTTGACGCTGGGGTTCCGCTATGAGTGCTTTGTGTTTGAAACATGGTTACCCTTGCCTTTGAATTTGAACCAACATCTCGCTCCCTGAATTCCTGTGCTTCGAACACTTTGGGAAAACCCTTTTAATTAGTGGACAGTTTGGATATGTTCTACTCCACCCCTGGAGTAGATGCCCATAACGAATTGGGGCAATTTATTCGAGGTGTAGACTTCAAGCGCTGCTTGCTTTGAACGTGTCCGCATATCTCTCCACGGGCCAACATGGACACCTACGCCAGGCTTAATTGCTTTGGACCTCAAAATGTTTGCTTGCAGATTGTCACCCAGACCAACCCAGCAGATACAGGTTTGCGTGCGTCAATATATATATATATATGTAATATATATATATATAGGTAGAATAATATAGTGTTATTTTAGAGGTAGTATATATTATATATTGAAGGTAGATCCATGGGGGGTACCATATGTATATATATATATACACATGTATATATATATATACATACACATGTATTCTATATTTATATGTGTGCATGTTTGTGGGGGAACCCTTTCTGAGGCTTGCCTTTGTCAGGCAGCCATTCGGAATGCTGCCCTGCGGCTCAGGTCTTTTCCTCCGGGTGCTACACCTTTGCCGACTTCCCCAAAGCGCCCTCGCGCAGATTCGCCTTTGCTTTGAACTTCTGTGCAGTTCTAGGGGTCGATTCCCCATTCAACCATGATTTATTTTCCAAAACCAGTGATTTCTCCTGAGTTTCTGAAGGTTCTTTTTAGAAAGAAGGATCCCTGGAAAGAATGGGGAAGGTACAACTACAGAGTTCTTGTGTTCTTGCGGTCTTTGTGTTGTGTTATGTGTATGCCTTGGCATTTTTGTTGGAGGTGTTGGCGTTTTGTGCTTTTGTTTCCGCATGCGTCTTTGCTATATTTTGTTAATGGTGTTGCTTTGCGTTGTTGCTGGGGTGCTTTGTGGCGCCCCTTTGTGTCATTTGGTGGTGGCCCTTTAGCGTTTTTGTTGGTGTCCTTTGGTGTCTTTGCCGTTTGTTGTCTTATGGCGTCCTTTGGGTGTCTTTTTCGGTTTGCTCTTGATGTTTTCCTGTTCATCATCTTTGTCCACAAAAAGGCCCGGCCCCGGAATCGTAGAGAAGTCCGGCTTGTTTTGTTTGAAACCGGAGGGGTATGATTTGGATGGTTTGTGCGGGATATGGTCCGAAGATGGGGTTGCTTCCCTGAACCGAACTGTGGGGTGACTTTGATCATGGCAAATGATAGTGGGGTCAGCAGAAGGCAAACTCTGCAGTAACAAAGTCACGGCCCACTTTCGCAGGCTTGAACTTTGGCTCAGATTGTTTTCTGCCCACGAACAGTAGATGATCAACATGGGATCAACCACCTGTAGCGGTCCAGATTGTGGTGACTGGTACTGTGCTTGGGGGCAGAGTCCAAGACCATCACAGACAGGAAACATCGGCGCAACATCTTACTTCTCGAGTTGGACTTGAGTCACTTTTCCGGGTCTGGACAGTTTCAGTGGCCAGACAGTTTGAGTTGTCTTTTTTGCCAATCCACTCGATCGGAAGTGAGTTACTAATAGTTTGCCCCCATGGCCATCACCAGTCTTTTTGAATTGGATGTTTTCCTAGTAGTTTCCCTTTGAAGGCACAAAAAAGCCAGGCACCCTCAAAGACAAAATGTTCCCATCCCCCCCCCCAATAGTCGAATCATGTCGGCGTCCAAAGGTTGGTTTCGGCATCGTCATCCTCGTGGGGGTGATTTCTGTGGGCTTCGTGGACCAGCTGATCGTCACCCACTGACACCGAGCAGTCTCGTCTCCCCAGTCCAGGGCTCTGAACGCGCCCGCCCCATTTGAGCCAACCGAGCCCCGGGTGAGTGAAGGTCAACAAAAGACGACTGCCATAAATAGCTGCGGATATCCGCCTTCATAGTTCTTTACATGGTTCTGGGTCGACCATTTTTGTACCGGGCTTTGATTGTGACCAACTTTACGGATCGATCCCATGTTGGTTTAGTGGTCCCCATGTTACTGATCCCCACACAAATGTGGCGGCTGGCAGCTTAATTACTCACTTTCGGAGATTCTGGACTTTCTACTTTTTGGGAAGCCGTGCTTATTTTGTGGACACCCACAAGTTCCAGCGGTTTTTTGGGCCAATCATGGAAGCTGGCTCAGGACTGTGCGTGAGATGCAAATCACAGTTGGAACGCTCTTCGTTTGAGCCTGCATTGCCGAGAGAGCTAGCACTCGCAGCAGTTCACTCGAGCTTCGAGAGGTACAAAGTATATTTTGCCTTTGTGTTTTTGTCTAATGTGTGTTTGCTTTTTCCAAGCCGAGATGCCTGAAGGCCACCCTTGGCTGAGCATAGCGGGCACAGCCTTGATTCTGTCCAGGCTTTTTCAACTGCCTGTGCGGAGTAGCAGGGGATCACATGGCCTTCAATTAGAAGGCATGGTGATCCAAGAGGAACCCAGATCCGAGGCTGTGGGAAAGATATCCGCGCCAGGTTGTGTGCTTGCTGTACTATGGATTCCAGGAAAGCCATGTGCGTTGGAAGAGTGGTTGAGCGAGTGATCCAACCGTCAACAAAACTGCCAGGAACATGTTTGGTCACCGACTGTAGGGATAACTGAGATCCACAGGGAAAGACCTTTGGTAATGCACCGGGATGGACATCAATATTTTAGGGGTCGACATTGTATCGCCGTTCACTCCCAGTTTGACTTTCTACAATTTGCAAGGCCATTTCTCACTTCCCGAAATCTCGGACTTTAAGTTTGGACTGTTTTTGGCCCATCTACTCAGGAAGCGAGTCTCAGTGGTAGACGAAAAGTCTGAACTTTTGCTGACCCGTCCAGTTGTGAGATTCTCAGCGGCTTTGCATCAAGCTTCCGCCCCTTTCCGCCCCAGCCTCGAAGACACTCCCCGACTCCTTCCCCCAGATGCCGCTTGCCGAGTACTTCCATTTGTTTATAAGAATATAGTGTTCTGGCCAACCTGTTGGTTTTAAAGTGGGTCTATCACAGGAAAGAAAAATGCTCACATGTTGTCCAGGCTTCAGCAAATGGAGGAATACAAAAGCTGGGGATGGTAAAGGCCGCAAAAAACCTGTGTGGACCATTCCCAACCAACCGGTAGGCGTTTGGTTCCTCGACAGAGGCGGTTTGAGTTGGAATCACGGCCAGTCACTCAGCCTCACGAGCCAGGAATGACTTTGAACATAGATTGGCTCCCGCAAGAAACGCACTTCCTAGAGGTTGCCACCCGAACCCGCCCAATTTCCCTGACAGGGCTCCCTATGTTTTTGTTTCCTCTTTTTTTCTCCGGGTGCTTTGAAGCCTTACAGGAGCAACTCACAAAATTGCTGGCAGTTGATTCCTCGTTTGGGAGGGAATTGTTTGTCCAAACGTCCGGAGGGACTGTGGCCCACTCAATCATGTTGCTTGCCAAGTTCAAAGATATCTTCCTTTTGGCAGTTCTTTAAGGTCGGACAGAGAGACAAAGAGAGGACCCAAAGGTGTGCCCGCTGCTGTCTCAGGGTTTGCTGTCCCTTTCCCTTAAAATACGACCCTACCCTCTCGTCGTTGCCATGGAACCTGACAACGATTTTCCAGGGACTGTTTCTCTGGATTCCACTGCAACAGGCGAACTGGCGAGGAAGCCCGGCTTGGATGTTCAACCAACTTAGTAGGTGATAAGCATGGTTACAAGTGGTATAACTGGGTGATCGTCCCCCTTAAAACCATGACTTGCGAAGTTAGCTGAACACCCAAGCATTCGCAGGTGGACTGGAACAAGGTCTACCGCAGGGAGCAAGGGCCTAAGCGCACATTTTGAAAGAACCAGGCCGACCTGAGCTTCCCAGACACAGACAGAGACAGACAAAGACAGACAGAGACAGACCGACAGAGACAGACAGAGAAACAGACAAAGACCGAGACAGAGACAGGGACAGAGACAGAGAAACAGACAAAGACCGAGACAGAGACAGGGACAGAGACAGAGAAACAGACAAAGACCGAGACAGAGACAGGGACAGAGACAGAGAAACAGACAAAGACCGAGACAGAGACTGGGACAGAGACAGAGAAACAGACAAAGACCGAGACAGAGACAGGGACAGAGACAGAGAAACAGACAAAGACCGAGACAGAGACAGGGACAGAGACAGAGAAACAGACAAAGACCGAGACAGAGACAGGGACAGAGACAGAGAAACAGACAAAGACCGAGACAGAGACAGGGACAGAGACAGAGAAACAGACAAAGACCGAGACAGAGACAGGGACAGAGACAGAGAAACAGACAAAGACCGAGACAGAGACAGGGACAGAGACAGAGAAACAGACAAAGACCGAGACAGAGACAGGGACAGAGACAGAGAAACAGACAAAGACCGAGACAGAGACAGGGACAGAGACAGAGAAACAGACAAAGACCGAGACAGAGACGGGGACAGAGACAGAGAAACAGACAAAGACCGAGACAGAGACAGGGACAGAGACAGAGAAACAGACAAAGACCAAGACAGAGACAGGGACAGAGACAGAGAAACAGAAAAAGACCGAGACAGAGACAGGGACAGAGACACAGAAACAGACAAAGACCGAGACAGAGACAGGGACAGAGACAGAGAAACAGACAAAGACCGAGACAGAGACAGGGACAGAGACAGAGAAACAGACAAAGACCGAGACAGAGACAGGGACAGAGACAGAGAAACAGACAAAGACCGAGACAGAGACAGGGACAGAGACAGAGAGACAGACAGACAGACAGACAGACAGACAGACAGACAGACAGACAGACAGACAACAGACGCTGGAAAGACACAGACAGAGACAGCAAACGAGCAAGCAAGCCCGCCAGCCAGCCAGCAAGCAAGCAAGCACCGAACTGCGCCGCGCCCGGGTCAAAACAACTTATCTTTGTAACTTAAAGAAAATCAATGCTGGCAGTCAAGGCGTGGGTGGGGATGGATCACGACCGGGCCCTGGCGTGACACCTTTCATAAAAAAGGTGAACCATGAAGTGGGGGTGGGTGAGTTGGCTTTTGAAAACCGCCCTGCTCCACTTCATCGGCAACCGCTCCCATCGAGAGACGAAAGAGTCTCTCGATCGCTGGGCGAAAACCAGTGCCAGAAGATCAGATGTGCCGGGGCAGACCGGCTGCCCGCCGAGAGGAAGAGAGCAATACAAAACGAGAGCGTCAGAAAAGAAGGGTCAGCGTGTAGGTTCGTCAAACAACAAGCGGAGGGGAGGGGGGAGACTCGAAGCCAAAAACCAGTCGAACAAAGACCCAGAAAGGGGAGAACGCATGGGATCAATCTTGGAGCCACAACCAAAGAAAGACAGGACCACACCTGGTGTCCGGACGTCCGTCTTCTCGATCACACCCGCTCAAGTGGCCCCAACAAACACCTGCCAAATCGTAAGCGCGCCTGTTGAAGTGCACCCATGCCTGCCAAATGATAAGCGCACCCGCTCCAGCGCGCCTGCTCAGCACTGCACACCTGCTAAATGGTAAGCGCACTCGCTCAAGCGCGCCCGCTGAGCAATGTGCACATGCCTGCTAAACGTAAGCACGCCCACCCCCTCACATGGTAAGCCCGCCTGCCACTACACGCATAGGTCTGCTTGGACAAAACCCTACGACCCCTGAGAAATATTAGTACATTCGTAGGGAGTTGTGGGCGTTCTTGATCAAAACCCTAGGATCACTGAACCCTACGATCCCTGAGAAATCCACAGTGTTTGCAGGTCTCCTCAGAACCCTGCTAGAAACAGGGGGACTGGTCGAGGGGGCATTGATCCAAATGTAAAAGATATATATATATAATAGTAGTGGACTGTTATGAATGGATGTATGGATTAGGGGTTTGAATGGATCGACGGTTTGAGATGTTTGTTTGTTGGTTTCTTTTGTTTTGTTTCCTTGTCACCAACTGCCGAGGATGCTTTTGCAGCCATGCTTGAATCTGGGGCTGTTGTGACCAGGGGTGAACCAAGAGCCATCAATGAACCTGGGACCCCCGAGTTCATGGTGTCTCATTCTTGTCCAGGGGAGGACAAGAACCAGGGATTGAAATCCCCAATCAACCCAAACCACCAATCAATTAAGGCTTACCTGACAGGTTTTCTTCCGGAAAACTGGTAGGCCTTCAAACAGGTTCGCGTGAAAAGCCACGGATGACAAACAGTTCCATTTGTACACTCATTCGAACAGGGGACTACACAGATGTACGGAAATCCCAAACACCTTTGCCTGAGAAATGTGTAGGAACAAGTTCTGCCCGAGAGATTGATTCATCATGGTTCTTGGTAGTCTCTTTAAATACCGCGTATCGATGATGGTCTTCTTTGTTCCTTCTTGGTTGATTTTTTTTTACATTTGGGAGACTGATTGTTTTACGGGCTCTGCGCGCACTTTCTTGTTTGGTGAGTTGGATCAAGCCTGGTTTTTATTCTGGGAGTTTCTTTCATATTGTTGGGGCCTTCTCTTTTCAATTCCGCGTGGCCCTCTTGGCCCCTTCGACAACAGGACAGTCCTGGCTCACATGTTCGGCTGTGACTTTCATCTTGGCCACTGATTGAGCTTCCCCTAGATGTGTAAAGCTATTTTGTCTTTCGGCCTCTTCCATGGACCAGAGTCAGGAACCTGGGTCCTTCCGCCACGCAGAGAAGCCGCCCGGGCCGCGCCCGAAACGTTCCGCTCGTCGGAGGCCGCAGAGATGCTTTCTCAACTTTCCGCCGGTGAAGCCACAGGCGCTCTGGTCAACGGAGATCGGGGGTCGAAAGGGGTCAAACCTCACAAGATACTTAGATGGACCCTTAGGGTATATATCTATATATAGCAGGTAACCAGCATGGTTTTGCCGGAGGCTTTCCTGGTTTCCCTTGCTACAGGCGTGGAGGGGTAAATGGAATTGCTGATGACAATGACGTTGGGTCATCACTCGCCAAGTTGCCAACAGATGGGGTTTCAAGCTCCGGGCCACCATCATTGGCTGAAATGCGAGTTGGGAGGTCCAAGTTCCATGTCCAATTCTACATGATAGAACAGGATAGTGACGTGTACCATGGTCGAAGCACCCATGGACCGACTGCGTTGAGAACTTTGGACACCCGTTCTTGGGACTCCTATCAGAACCTTGGTCATGGCCCGCATAGGGAGTTTCAAGCAGCTGGTCATGTCAACCCAGAGGCTGATCCCTGAAATTCCATGTGAGCCACAATCAAAACCCGGGCAGACGAAGGTTAGTAAGGGATCCCAGCCACGCCGCCTTTTTAGTTCAAAAAAATGGTTCTGGGATCGCGACCTTACGAAGAACAGGGGATGAAGAGAACAGTAGCTGGGAATCTCTTCCACCAATTCGGGGAAGCAACGAAACCCGACGTAGGTGCTTATTCGAATGCCTCAATGCTTGGTGAATCATAGGTGAATACAGCATAGCTCTGGAGTAAACGAGCTCACCCATGAAGGTGTCTTTGGGGGGGCATCCCTCAATTCCAGTTGGGTGTGTCAATCTCTTTGTGATTGGCTTAAAAGGGCGACCCATTTTGGAGTTTTGGCTTAAATTACAGGTTCCTTGCGGGGATTGTAGGAGTATGCCTTCCAACCATTCTTTCCAGGGGTCCTTCTTTCTAGAAAACCTGGCACTGCCTTGGTCCCATGACTCTTTCAGCAAGCACTTCCCGGCTGCTCTCTGTTTACTGGCGAACTGCGGTTCGCTCGGTTTGCAGGAAAACTTTCTCCCCCACTAGTGCCCTTTTACCCTTTTTTGCCACGATTCTAACCTCTCTACTGGAGGACCTGGAAAAGCGGGCTGTTCAGCCTTTCCCACGCGTCAACTCACTCCCCACGCGCCCCTCACGCGCACCTCGCATCCGCCCAGCGCGACTGTGCGGCCAACTTCGCCTCGGAGTTCACAGCGCAGCCGGCGCCGGAGGTGGGTTGCGCGCGGGGCAAGGGGTCCCACATTTTGAAGGTTGGTTACTGGTTTGGCAAGCTTTTAGCGTGTTTCTTGGTTTCGAGGCACACGTAGCCTTCAATTAAACTTATATAGGCGAGGCTTGAGGCAACTAGGTCCTATTTGGAACGGAACCCCTGGGGTTTCAAGTTGTTTCCCTTCTTTGATCATGGTAAAAGGGGTCAGAAAAGGGTCAGAACCCCTAAGCACAACCCTGGCTTGAAGTTGATTTGGGGGTGTTCCCTTTGGAATCCAGATCACTTTCGCGCCCGAAACTCCCCCGAAACTGCTTTTCGGACCTCCGCAGGGCTTGTCACAAAGCGGCAACCATTTTTCTGGCGCTGCCGGGAGCATGGGCGACTGGCGCAGGCGTTTGGGTTGAACGCAGCCTTCTGGAATGTGGCATGCAGATCCGGAGCCAACTCCATCTTCGCCTGCGACCAGGAATCACTTTGCAGGAAGTGGCAATTGGGCATATGCCCAATGTGTAACAAGCACTCGAAGAACTGGGAGAAACACAAGTCTTGAGTAGTTAGTCATGAATGGCCCCCGAAGAATAGGACGGGTTTATTACTTCCCTACAAATTAACATGGAAGCCAAAAGGGAGTTTCCTCTATACAAAGTGGGATGGAATCCAAAAAGGACCCAACATAAGTGTCCTCTACAAATGGGTGGGCTTTTTTTCTGTGAATCTGTAGGCTAATCTTCCCGTTACAGTGTTGGTTCCTTTCGACCAACTTAACGACAAACGGCGATGGCTTTTGGTGTTGAAACGGAAGGGGGCCCTTTCAAACAACCTCAAAAGGGTGCCCTACAAAAGCAAAGCACACACCGGGTGTTGCTGCTTGTTTGTGAGTACCTCCTTTTGCTTGGCTGCTTGGTTTTAAAGGGATGCCAAAAAGAAGGCACCTATGTTGGGGGGGCCAACCTTAAAAGAAAAGACACACCAAAATCTGTGTACCGGGATCCGGCTGACTTCAAGCCAAATGGGGCAAGTTATGGGTGTTTTGGTGTTTCCCAGCCAGTAATTTGTTGGGTTCAGTTAGACTGGCTCTTAGGCTTTTTTGTCCCTCGAGTTTGAGGGATTGGCATAGACTGCCAGAGGCGGGGCTTGTAGCGTTCGTCATCAACGAGTGGAGTTATGACTGCATAGGCCCCCACGGACCCTGGCAAGAATTCATATTCAGTTACCCCAGGCACGGCAACCAGGATGTTTACCTTCGGCTTCGCCATGGATTGTTCCCTTGAATTCACAATGAATTGTTTTGATTAGAAGCATAATTGACTATGCATGTACCTTACTTCCTGAACAACCACAAGGTATACGTACGCTGTATACATCCCAATCCCATTAGACGTGCGATGACAAAGCTGAGATCCACTTAGATCCACGGTGCTCCCAGCATTCCCCCGGCGGATTCGAACCGCGCCAGGACCTTCGCGGCTTTGACCACGGCGCAGACTCCTCGCAGAAGGTCGGGGTCAAAACACGCAAGCCTTCGGGTTTGGGAAGATTGCTTTGGGATGGCGTTTCAAGTTGCACGCACTTAGCCTTTGTTGTTGTCGTTGTTTGCTTTTTTGTTTGTTAGGCTGTCTGTCTGTCTGTGTGCTCTTGTTTGTTTGAGCGCAACAAGCGACCCTGTCCCTGGCACCCCTTCCCCCAGGTGCTCTTCGTGGAGGGCTTCTCAGAGGCGCGTTGGAAGCTCGTCGGGCAGCGCGTCGGCTTTTTGGGGAGTTGATACCCCCAGGTTTTCGCGGCGATAGAAGGGGAACCTTCAAGAGGGACACCGAGGCCCGTGTTTTTTCTTTTTTTTTTTTGGGGGGGGGTTCCCCTAAAAAGTTTGTTTTTTAGGGGGGTTCCGAACCCTAAAAACCAGCCCAAAAAAAGCAAAACCATCCAAATGGAGCGCCTCAACGTTGTAGTTGTCCTTTTGGGTTTCCCTTTAAAGGTGAAGGATACCAGACGGAACCACCTCGAAAGTTGTGGACACGAATCCCCACAAATGATCTCTCCAAAGGGTGCCTATATAAAATCCATGCCCGTGTTGTATGCAGTTTTTGTAAATTGATGTGAATCTGCAGAGTAGTCTCAACTTCAGATTAGTCCGGAGAACCCTAATACAGTCGTAAAAACAGCATTCCCCACTAGCAAGCGGGGCGGGTTCCGCATCCGGCCGTCGATCTCCTTGTATTTCATCCAGATCGCCGCAAGAACTGGATATCCAAGGCCCAGCATGGCTCACTTTCTTCAACGGATTGTCTATTGTCAAGGGTCTGCAAAGGAAAACAACATGTTCACCACCTGCGTTTCGGTGTTGCATGAGACACGCCCTTTGCTCTCTTCCAAGTCTGGCGACCGAGATGCGCGGTGGTTTTCACCGGGTTGACAACCCACAGGGCCATGCCAGCTCAAACGTCTCACAGATCGAGCGCTCTTGAGGTTTCAAAGCGTCGTCCAAAATGAGACTTTGTCGTGCCTGCCAGGAAACACCGACGTTGTTAGATCCTCTACAAACGCACCAACGTCCACGGAACACGCCAGCGAGAACGTCGATCGAACCGCCTCAAAATCAACAAGGGGAAATGCCAGAGCAAACTTTTGCGAGCCTGCACACTCGAAAGAGCGAGACGGGCGCCGGCGCCATGATCTAGACACCATGCAGGCGTTGCAGTCACCGTTAGAAACTGTTTGCAGACTAAAAGAGACTAACACCCCGGTGAACCAAACTTAATGTGTCAAACCACTCGCACCAATACTTTCACACAGTCCTTTCCGACGCACCTTGCGGCTTTCAGCGGTCAGGTGAGCAACCCTTGATCGGATAGCAGGGCAGCTCAGGTCCCGGGGAGCTATGATTCCAACGGCCGAAACGGTGTTTCATGGTTTCGGCTTGGGTGCCCTTCGAATCGATGCAGCGAACAATTGGCTCCCTTGAACATGTTTCTGTTGCTTGGTGTACCTTTTCTCGAGCGTGCACGCGACTCGGCGGCGGAAAGGCCGGTCTTGTTTGTCGCGTGGGCTCTGAACCACTCAAAGTGAACCCAGGGTGAGCATGATTTCCATCGTGTACAACCACACAGATGGGTGAACCACATGTAAGTGTCAACTGATATCTTGCGTGTCCAACATCAAACCTTGAGACTGTCCCTTACATCCCATGTTTCTTGACGTCATGCCTTTCTGGGCCAGGGTGGTCTGACACACAAGAGGTGCTGGACTTCTTGTTTGGGGAACAAATTGTTCAAGTGGAGAAAAACAGATACTGGTTCACGCCTTAAAGCAATTTTTGAAAGCATGCCGTTTTGTCCGAATCCGCTTGGGAAGTAAGTGTCAACGTGTCCCCCCATGTCGAGCAGAGTACACCAATATGCGCTTGCGATCTGCCCATATAGGCCAGGCGAAGGTTATACCCCCCAAACAACACCCCACAAGAGGAGGTTCACCTCCAAAATGGCGGGTTGTCTGCATTCCGTGTTGGTTTTCCGGTGGACGAGTTGTGTGTGAGCTGTGTGCGGCCCATTTTGCCAGTCCAAAGTCGCTTGGTCGGGGGCCAGCCTTGAGGTCGAAAGCAAGCAGTTCTTTTCGATGCCGAAGCTCATGAGAGGCTTCCATCTGCTCTGCTCGCCAAAAAGCGCCATGGTCTGGCAGGGCCCCTTAAAAGATACATTTTGCCCATTTGAAACATGGCTTTTTCCACCAAAATAAAACCATTTACAAGGCAATGTTCAAGTGTACAATGTAAGGATCCCTGTCTGGTCTGATGTTTGCACACCCACGACTTCATGGGGTCTTGAGCCCTGAAACCCAGGCATTGATTGCCCTTCAGCTTAGGGACTGGGGATACAAACAGGCGGTAGTCAAAGCTGCAATTGGGATGAACGTCCTAAGTGTTTCCCGTTGCCCCTGTGGTTAAACGGAAGCCTACAGGTAAACATCCTGGTTAGATCCACTGGGCTAGCCTGCAGGTTTGCAACTAAGACCTTTGGTCGAACAATTCCTTTCGCGGGGTGTTTTGAGGCGCATTCGGTTTTGGTTTCAACAAATTATCTGGTTTTCCGGGTTGTTCTGGAGGTGCATATACCAACCATGGGCTTATATTATGGTTGTGGTTTCTCACATCGCAGAAACCTATTTACCTTTGAGGCTTCTCGTGTGGGACCTCTCAAACAACATGGTTTTACGTGTCTAAGGTTCACCAAATATGGACAATCGTCTCCACGTACGTATTCCTTTTGTTGTGGCAAAAGCTGAGATGGTTGAAAGAACAGCGTGCCCCTTTTAACACAGCGGTTGCTCTGTCCTTGACAAGATGTTTCTAGTTGCTTTAGCTTTAGGTTCTGTTCATGTTGAGCGTTTGGCGGCCACGAAACTGTTTGGCTCACATGCCAAGGAGGGGAAAGGTGCTTGATCCTACGTACGCGTTTTCACATGGCGAAGGCATGAAGAGCCCAACGTGCTGTTCAAAACACAAAAGGGAGAAGAGGGGTTGCAGCAGGATGGGATTCATATTGTCAACCCAGAGTAGTACGCCTGCTCGATTTTGATCGGGGGGTTCACCTTTTCTGATTATAAACACCCCCTTTTGATAAATCCGGGGTCAACATTATCCGCATGTGTCCACTTCCCAGGCCTTCCCCCCCCCCAGTCCGCGATCGCAAATCCGCCGACAGTTTGACGTAGTTGGCGCAACTCTGGCAAGCCCTTTTTCCATCGAAACACCCGAGCCGTGTGCTGGCCGGACTTCTAACATTCCAAAGGCCGGGAATCAAACACCTCAAACTTACATATTGACCATGCTGTGTGTGGACGAAATCATCTAAATTATGCACCACTTTGAATCCATGAGAAACCACTGTTGGCTGGTATTTACAGGGGAATCATCATTCCAGGGTTTCTTACGTGGTGCGAAATGGATTTCGTCCATCCACAGTATTGAAACGCAGCAGGGTACAGATATGATTTGGATAAGTTTGATTTGGCCGTGAAGTTTGCAGATCTTTCCTTTTTTTCGCGCGGGAGCAAGGGCTATGCGTGTATCAGGCATGTCCATACTCGAAGGCCTCCCAGAGACACAACGTACCTCTCAGAGATCGATCCATTGGTTTGGCCGACGCTTTTGGGCTTTCCTGTCTCCCCTCTTCCCCTTGTTTTCTAGTTGTGAAGATCTGCCTATATCCGCCATAAATCGCCAGATGTGGCAAATGTCATGACGCGTGCTGCCTGCAGAAAGTGGCTCATGCAGTCCGAAATCGCCAAGTGAGCTGTCCTTGGCTTGTAGACCTGCGTTCGGTGTTGAGTACATTGGACAGTATGTTGTTTGTTTATAACGGAGAGATCAATGGCTTTTGACCAACAAGACCACCTCTGATTTTAGTTTTGACATGCCCAATGTTGGTTTTACAAGTGATATCAGACAACAACAAGAGATTGGCACTGGCCCACACCTTTCGACAGCGGATGCAACAGCAGACGCCCAGACCACCAGTCGGCCAGATGTGGCCCTGATGAGACCAACTTGCCCCTAGGGCATGGTTTCAGAGAGCAGAGCCCTGCGCAGGTGGGAGGGGGAGGGGGTGGGGTGGTGGGCTGGTGGGCTGGTGGGCTGGGCGTGCTGGGGGGGGCTGGGTTATTTCATTTGGGCAATAGGGAGCCCTGTGAAAGGCAATCTGGTTGAGACAAAATCGCTGAAGCGACCAGAAGAGGATGGGCCCTTGTTTCTCCTGACCATCTATTTCACAGCACAGTGATCCTGGGTGGTCAACCAACTTGATCCGTAGGTGACTTCACCATTTGTTTTTTTGTTTATCATTTTCTATTCTACATGGTTACCTGGTCACCTGGTCACCCTGTTCCCTAGTCACAACTATAGTACCTGTGAAGTACCTGGATACCTTTTGACCTACATAGGTCCTTGCCAGTTGTAACCATACCTGACTTTGGGTATCCAAGTTGGCGGCCGACAGGAGAGAGACGCGCCATGGACGTTTCAACGCCTCCGCCTCGGGGAGACTTGACGAGGAGAGAACCTGCTGAATATCCCGTGTAAAGCGCACAAGGGTTGCGTTGTTCATCGCTTCTGAGGGGTCCTAGAAGCTCAGTGGGCCTAGGGTTGGAGGTCTTGGGGGGAAGTCAAAGGTGCTTAGAATATATGGGGTCAACGGGGCTAGGGAGCAGAGAAGCAACGCAGCGACTGAGAACGGCAAGGATGAAAGGTGTTGGGAGGAAAGAAGACTCGAGCATGACTTGGAATCTGCCTCTATTCCCGCTTCCCAGTTCCCAGTCCCTGTTTCATTGAATGAACATGGGGACACCCTCTTGTTTCCAACTTTGCTTTCAACCAGTTCCGGCACTCAAGAAAAAACCTGAGAAGTGATACTATAGTATTTTGTATTGTCAGCACCTCATCCATGACTCATGTGTTGTGTTATCAAGTAATCGCAATTCACCCTGTTTCAATTTGACCCGATAAACTATTTCTTGATTATTTTGTTTAAGCGAAAATCCCCTTTGAAGAGGGCCCGATTCTTGTAGCGAACCCCCTGAGTCTGGATAGATTACAAAGAGCTCAGGAGGTGAAATTGAGCCCACCCATTTTGAAGAAGATGTCTTGCCTGTGGATTCCTCATTTCAGCTTCACGAACATTGCCGGACTTAACTTACATTTTTTGATCCGCATTTACCAGAAATCAAGGACACGTTCAGGTATGGGTTTTGGAGGTATGGATGCTTCTTTACCAGGGCGGCATATAGGCCCTTATACAAGTGGCATATAATCTCCATAGCTCCAACACCCTACCTGAAATGAGTCACAATCGACACCCGGGCAAGTGAAGGTTAGTAAGGGACAATCGCCATAAATAGCTGCGGATATCCGCCTTAATTCTTGAAGCATGGTTTTGGGATTACGACCATTTGGAAGTACCGGGTTTTGGTTTTGACTCAATCGTCCTTGAACCACCAGAACTCTTTCGGTATCCGGTTTGAAGCCGAGGCCGCGGTTGTTGTCCTCTCTCAGCGCTCCGATGCTGCACGCGTGGGGGACCCAAGAGCCGAGCGACGAGACGAGGCTTGAACTATTGAAGTGCGGTTGTGGTGGAATGGGGAACCCTCAAAATGCTTGGCTTCCTTTTGGTTTCCTTTTGGCTTCCCTTTCAAACCACCCCAAAAGGCGTTAAAAGCAGAATAAGGCCCTTATAGCAGCCTCCCACAATGTGAACCTGTGTACATAGCACCCCGGTCCAACCGCATGCCGCAGCGCTTCCTTCGGATTCCTTAGGCAAGCGCATGGCAAGCTGGACGCAGGCCTGGAAACGGATGCGGTGTGCCACGCGTCAACTGAAAGGCGAATCGAGGCTTCGAAGCTTTCTTCCGTTTGCGTTGCAGAATGTGTTTTTGATTGCTTTTGTTTGGTGGTTTTAAAGGAAGTCCTATCACTATTGGACATATTGCGATTTCTTCCAGGGGACTTAAGCAAATGGAGATGTTGGTCTCAGGGGATCACCTTTTATTCGCCCAGGTCCCTAAGCGGCAACTGAGTCAAAAGACCGGTGTCTTTGCTTGGGGTCAGCAAAAATTGTCTTCCATATGGTAGTGAGGGTCCTTGAGAACCATAGTCATGATTGCTGTTAAGAGAACCGAAGGACTTACCAACCTTGATTGGTACACTACCATGGTTGTCAAGGGTTCGCATCCAAGGAACCATGGTTATGATTGACCATAGGCCATATACGGACTTTTGGTCATGGCTCAGTTGATTAATAGGGGTTCTATTGGGGAACACTCGAACAGTCAAACATGTTGATGATTTCGGGGCCGGCATTTCCGGGAAGTAAAGGAGTTCGGGGGGACCAGGGGCAACTTCAGGAAAAAGGTGCATAGCAAGTTGGAAGCCCCGTCATTCACAGGCTTTTGTCAAACGCAAGTGTGTGGTTGGATGTGGTTGGAACAAAAGCTCGCAGTAAAGAACATCTGCGCAGACTACTTTTTTAGGGGAGCCGTTCCATCTTGCACACCTCAAAGGCCGGTCCACCTACCCCGACTTCCTTGGCCTCAGGTCTGAAGGGTCCAACTTTGGACATGGACTCAAGAACTTGAACCTCATCACCCAGCCACGGGGTTGCCCTATTCGAGACACAGGAGAGTACCCGTTTGGAGATCGAAAGGGTGTTCTCCCGAAGCAGATCTGCTATTGCGCTTCTGGAATTTGGTTTATATATTTCTCCCGGTGGTTGAAGAAGGATCTATCACTGGACATGGTTTCCATCATTTCTTCAAGGACTCAAGCGCGACTTGGGTACTCTCGGGGCCTGGCCAAGCTGGTCTTTGGGACAGCTTTTGGCTGGACAGGTTCCCAAGACAATCCCCAATGAAATTCACACCCAGATAGGTGTGACTGTTTTGGATTTGATACCCCCCTTTTTCGCGGTTGGAAAGGGAGAAATGGAAAACCGAAGCTAGTTTGGGGGGTTCCCTTTAAAAACACACACACCCACACACACACACAGACGCACAGACGCACAGACGCACAGACGCACACGCGCATGGGGTCATGTAGGGAGGTTTGACTCGACCGGAGCTGGAAGAAACACCTTTGATCCCTCTAGGCCTTGGCCTCGGAACTCCCTCCGGCGGTGTCGGGGACCTGAGGAATTCGCCCACTTCGCGCGTCGATGTGGCCGTGGTTGTCAAAACCAATGCTGCCATTTTAGTCTATTTTAGTAGGGATTGGGATGTTCACAGGGGGCACGGTTTGGCTTTTGACGCATGGCCATGTGTGTGCTTTTGTAAACTGCCTGTGTGTTTAAGGGTATATTTTGGAGGGTCCCCCTATTTTGACACATGCCTAGTTGGGCGTGTTTTGTGAGTTCGGGTTCCTTCCGGGTGGCGTAGAAGGGAAACCAACGCGAGAGAGAAGCCTAGATTGGTGCTGCGGGTTTCCTTATTTGGAGACAAACCCATTGGAGTCGATTATTTTTGCTCATGATTGAAGAGCGTTCACATGCATGTATGTAGCAGCATATTATATACCTAGGTAATCCCTGGGCATTTTGTGTTCTTGTTTCAGATTTTGAGCGGAAAAACAAGAAATGAGCGAATTGTTGGTGTCATCGGTGCTGCCGTTGCTTTGCAGAGGTTCCGACCTCCCATTCCCAAATTGCACAGTTTGTCCCTTGTGTGTTATGTCGTATCCTACTCATCAAAGCAAAAACCATGACCGACCAATGAAGTTTTTTCCTTTTTGGCGTGAAGGTCTGACCACCGGAGAACAAAACAAGAAAGCTGGAGCCGCCCAGCGGTGGGGCTGAGCACTGCGGCTCGTGAGCACCAAAGTAACAATGGTGGACACGTGGTTCTTGTTTCATCCACCTTCAAGGTATTTGCTTTTAACAGTTTGTTTAGGGCTAGGGTTGCAACCACCTTGTTTAGGGTATGTCTTTTGTTGCTTTGGGCTTGCAAGTGGGCATCACTCTGAGGAAAGCCTGGCCCAAACACAAATCCAAAGAGTGGCTGGCAGCCTTGCTGGGCTTGTTTCTGCTCATTTCAGGTGGCTGGCCGCACTTATTGCAGGTGGTGTTTTAGAGGTTGCTTCCCCATTCTTTTCAACCATCGTTGCTTTCAAAAGCCAGCTGCTTTCCCGGGTTTCTGGAGGTTTCTAGAAAGAAGGTTTCTGGCTAAAATTGGGGAAGGTACCCCTAGAGGAGTGCTCCTTTCTTCACTCTTGCTTCCTTTCTTGAGACAACTTGCAGCTAAAGCATTACCTGTTCCAGCCACCCCAGAAAGGGTTCTAATTGTACCAATTCATTTATACTCACCTGCATTTCCACCAACCCAACCCCCACTGAACTCCACCCAACTCAACCCACCTCCCAACCCAGCCCAATTTTTACCAACCGACCCCAACCCCATTTTCCAACACAGGACTCTCGTGCTTGCCCACCCGCAACTGCTTCGAGCCTGCGCTTCGCTTCGCGCAGACCACGCCTGGCGCCGTGTCCAGCGCGACGACGGTGCCGTCGCCCGATGGCTCGGCCTGCGGCGCGCGGCGGGCCGTGCGCGATGTTTGCGCAGATTTGGCTCCGTACAGATCATCGCCTTCTAAAGAGGCGGCGGAACCATCTCCTTACAAAAGGGGGAGACTCCAACCAACAGTGATCATCATTATTAAAGGGGGAGAACCACATAATGTTGGCCCTCAACAAACAGTGATCATCATCTTATTAAAAGAGGGGGGGAACCACGTAATGTTGGCCCCCAACCAACGGTGATCATCATCTTATTAAAAAGGGGGGGGGGAACCACGCAATGTTGGCCCCAGATCAACAAAGCCCAGATTAATGTAGTAAACACCTGGTTGATTAATAGGAGGCCTCCCCCTTTCGTAGGGGCTAGTCACTTTTGAAATGGACGGGGAGTTAACATCATGTTTTTAGCTGAGGGATGGCCACCTTTCGTTGTTTGTTTCCCCTCCTTCTTTTTACGGGATTTCCCACCCTTTAAAGAGGTTTCCTTCATGTCACCCCTGGCTTCAAGCATTTGCTTCGATTTGTATTTCAGAATATTATTGTTTATTTCCCCTGTTGCTTTTAGTTAAAGGGAATCGATCACTACTGGACACATGTTGTTGTTTATTTCCAATCAACGGAAGGAACTTAAAAAGTAAAAAAACAAAAGTGATAAAAAAGGTGTTCACCCAAGAAGAGATTGCTCTGCAAAGGATGCCTTTTTGGGTTCCATGCTAATCTGCAGGAGAGTAAAGTGAGTTTTCCTTTGGGGTGATGTTTATAGGTTGGCAACATAGGGAGCGACACATGTGCCGTGGTCCTTAGCCGTCCTTCAAACGAGCGTTGGGACCCTACCAAGGATCCGGGTTTCCTTTAGCATCCAGTGAAAAAGGATGCATCCATTGTCCCATCACTGAATGAATCTTGGAAGATGCTTTCCCTAAGAGTGAATCCAAACGCCTTCGCCACTGCATCAACCCCCGCGTCTGGTTGCTTGGTGTCGTGACCCATTGGAATCAGTGGGCGACCTCATGGATTCGGATTTGTTCGACCGGAGGCCCGAGTCACTCGGTTCCTTTCCTGGGGTCAACTCATGTCGGGTGCGGGTTTTTGGGTTTTTCAACGTGTCAGTCTCCAGGTCCTTTTTTAGGACCTGGGAGGGCCTTTGGGGGGTTGAAGTGCGGGAAAAGGCATACAGTCTTTTTTCAGCCCACTTTTTTCTCCTCCAAGGCTCCCTTTGAAGCATAGTCAAGCCCCACCATTTGCTTAAGTTTGTGTTTCCCCCGTTGGTTTTTAAAAGGACTCTATCACTACTGGAAATATGTTTTTTTTTTGCTTTTTCAGGGGGGGAAAAGCAAATGGAAGAACATGGGTGCGATGTGTTTTTCTACCAGGGTCACTCAAGTGACCGGGCCAAGGCGGTGGCGCGACCCAGGCGCGAAGGATTGGGCGGCGCTCGCATCGCCAGGATGGTAGGAGCTTCGTGTTTACGAGGTGCGGGCAAGATTTCTTGCTTTCTGAGTCCAGGAATCCACCAACAACACCTTTAGTCACGTTTTTTGGGGAATACCGAGTTTTAGTGAGAAATCAAACCAAGCTTGGATACATGTTAAGACAATCGAGTCAGGAAGTGAGTTACTGGTAGTCTGTTGTATTTTTAGAGAGGACATGGGGGGCTCCTACCCAATATCGCCTAGTTTCTCACCGAAAATGCGGGGCCTACCCAATTAAGTCAACTGCATTGCAAATACAATATTGTCCATGGCTCGTATGGTTGTTGATGCTTACTTCTGGTCCTCTTCATGGTCAGGGCTGCAAGGAACATTGTTGCCTGCTCCATACCCCGAGTTTTAGTTCTCATGAGAAACCGCCAGAGGTGTTCAAAGCCCATCCATCAGACCCTTAACACATGATTTGGGTTTCTCAGGATGAACCAGGGTCCCTGTTTTCCGAACGAACGATATGGCAATTGTGCAATTAAATTGGCAAAGGAACAGGACGCCCATAGAAACCGCCCGTTTGCCATATCTCATTCCTCGCTCCAACTTGCTAGCTCAGGAATCAAGAGAGGTTTTGGGAATCAACAAGGGAATCCCCGATTTGAAGCAAATCACTGGAGATGGTTGACAGGTCATTTTGTTAACATGCTCCAAGTAAGGAGAAAACACACAGGGCTCATCCTTTGTTGGCTGAGAACCAGCAAGCCAATACATCATGAGATGTCAGGTCGCGATTTCCCAGAGCAGTTGCACCGTTGCCAGAACCTCAGGACACACGCGAATTGTGTTGGTTTTGCCTTGATGTCCTGATGGCAAAGCAACCGATGCACATGGGTGTCCTATTTTTGGTCAGGTTTGTTTGAACTGGTGTGTCAGGTTGGTTCGGATCAGGTAGTAGACCAACTATATGTCCAAAAAGGTGTCTGAGAATGTACGCCCAGTGAAGGAGAGGTCACTCTCAGATTGTTTGTTTGTGCGAGCTCAGAGTGGGATGGCTAGAGGGGAAATCAAGCCTTGGAGTGTTTTCCAAGGTCATGTGGACTGAGAAGTAGTTGTAGTGGGACCCGATCGTTTTCTTAGCTTTGACACCAGCCCATGGCTCTGGTCAAATGATAGCAACCTTGCCAAGCGGGTTTGACCGCTCATGATGGAGGCTTCTCCCGCTCCTTTTTTTTTGGGGGGGGGTGAAGATCCCATATCCCAGATTATTGACTTGTTATTTATTCGCACAGATTGATCATTCCGAGGCATGTCCACGCCGATGAAAGGGCCAGCGACTCAAGCGCCTGAGCATTGGCAAACGCAACGTCACTGGCAAGTGCTGCACGGATGCCCTCTACCTACAGAGCCCTTAGTTAGGTCCCCCAGTAGTGCCCCTTTACCTTTTTTTGGGGAGGGTTCCCCTACTAAAATAGACTATAGAAAAAAAAGGTACCCTTATTCTTAACCTCTCTACTGGAGGACCTAGTTAGCAATGGCAATGCTTCAATGACTACTGTCCTTCTCGTGCAGCCTGTCCGCTGCCATGATTGGACAGAGGGTAGCAATGATCAGCTTTCAATGGTTGGAACCCTTAGGTTGCGTTGCCAACGCGGCACCGACATTCGTGTCAACCCCAAAAGTGTTTCCTGTGACCAGACATGTCCATCGGAAGAGGCGGAACCCTTCGCAGACTTCCGGGAAAATGTCTCCATTTGCATCTCAGATGTGCTATTTCCCTGAAACCAGGGACATGTGTCTTTGTTTTCCCCAGGAGATGTATTCGCAAATGTACAGTCATTGGGCACATGAGCGCTTGATGGATTTCAAAGGTTGGATGCCGAAATAGGGCCAACACGGCTCCTTGGGTGTTTTTTTTTTTCCTGGGTCAATGTCAGGGATTGCCCCCAAAAAGAGGGGGGGGGGCTTGGACGGGAACTGGGAATTGAAGCCCTGGCTTTAGAGGGTCCAACCGCCCCAGAACACCATCCACCAATCCAAGCCACCCTTTGGAATCTGATGTGGTACCATCTGAGACATCAGATCTTTGCTCTTACCTGGCGGCTTCGTTGACCCTGTTTTGGGACCCTTTCTGCTTAGGAAAGCCGACATCCGGCCTCCCCCCCATTTTTGTTTGTTGGGGGGGAATTCCTATTTTGAAACTGGATGAACACATTAACGCCTTCATCCGAGTTATTGCTCCCTTTGGTAATGTTGATTCCGGATTAATAAACTCCTGGTCGATCTTGATCTGGGAGTGTCCCCTTTTAGTGGTTGGATTCGGACCACTCTTGCGTTTTGGAGGGGGGTTTCCCCAGTGCCCCTTGATTGGGACGGGTTCCGCTTGGATCCGGGGTCAACATGGTGAGCACCAACCCCAAAGTTTGTGCCACGCAACGGAAGCGCTTTGGATCGCTTGAGGCAGTCCAGAGAGGCCGGCTTCAGCTTCGCTTCGGCTTCGGTGTTGTTGTTTTTTTCGCTCGGGGCGCGGGTTGGCGCCGGTTTTTTGGCGCCTCGCCCCCAGCACCCCCCCCCCCATCCCCCATAGTAGCGGGGGGGTGGGGGGGGGGAGTTTGTTTTCTACTGGGTTTCCTCCATTTCCCTTTGTGGAAGTTGCGAAAGTGGTTCAATGGAAGCCAGTAGATTGCAACTTTTGAAGGGGACTGTTGGAGGTGCGCTGACATTTATCCTCAGTCAAAAGGCAGATGTAGTTCCTGCTTTTGAACGTGTCCTTTTGGCAGTTGCAAATGAAACCTCAGACGGGGGTCATCCCTGGCGGATTTTAGGTCATCTCGCACAATTTCGCACACGGATTTCGGGTCATCCCCCCCTCTTTTCGAGATTCCAAACTTATCAGGCTTGTTTCAAAGGGCAACCTGAGACAAACCCCACCAAAAAAGAAGCGTCCACATTTCTTGACTGCTATTGGGCTGGATCTTTAGACTTTAACTTTTTGGGAAATCAAGGGGTTTTCCACTAAACCCGCAAAAAGTTAACTTTTTGCAGGGGGGTCAACAGCAACCAAGATTTCATTTTGCGACACAGAAACCACCCGGCCGTCGGCTGCGCGGAGAGCTCTCCGCCTGCGCCAGGCTCGCCCTGGCAGCGCTGGCACCGTCTGGCGCTTGGATGCCCGCACAGAAGCGGGTGGTGGATGCCTGGCTCAGATTCAGTCCACCTAATGTCCAACAAAGGGTGTCCAATTGAAACTCACATGTGGTTCAAAACCAATGGTACCATCTTGGGATAGGTGCACCACCCATGTTACTCTATTTTAGTGGGAATTGGGATGTTCAATGTGTTCAATGGGGGTGCGGGGGTTCGACCCATGGCCATATGGGCGTCTTTTGTAGGGTGTTCCTTTTGGGTTTCCTTGTATTACACAAAGAAAGGGTCCCCGAAAAAGCCACACACATGGTCCTCTCAGACTGATCGGTTCCCTTTTGTCCCTTTGAGCGAACCCCACAAAGGCTACCCTCAAAAATGTCACATGAGTCACAATCAAAACCCGGGTAGATGAAGGTTAGCAAGGGGCAGTCCCAGCTGGAAATAGTTGCAGATATCCGCTTTTTCAATTCCTTACATGGTTCTGGGTTCACCATTTTGTACCAGGATTTGATTATGACTCACATGTCCCTTGGGAACTTGTGCAAGCGAGCCTCTGATCTTTGCCCGTCCTTTTGGCTCCGCGCTGCTTCGAGCGGCTGGCAACTGGCTTGCGAGAGCCGGCAGACCACGCCCATGATGAAATCGCGATCGCACAAAGGCGCTCGGTTCGCCACCAATTTCGCCCATGAAGGTTGCCTTCTTGTGAGGCTCATATGCTAGGTGCAGATCTTATTTTATAAGCTTCCCTAAACGTGTGATTTAATCAGCTGCGTTTAGGTTTTGCACATAGGTGGCCCAGCTTTGGTGAGTATTGCTCGTGCCAGGAAATCAACAAAGAGGTCTCAAAGTCATCCAAGATCCATTGAGTTTCGAGGTTTGCCGTGCAGACTGGTCCATGCTGCTTTCTTTGCCGAAAGGCACTTGGACAAGTGGTTCATTTGACGCCAGTAACTGACGCCAACCCACTTGGAAGGGTCCCCACAGTCGAAATGTTATCTCCAACATCGATGTTAACTTTGGGACGAGTGAGGCAAAGCAACATTTTTTGGCTTGCCAAAGTCAAGGCACCTGGTGCCATTGTCTGATTCGGCCATGGACGGATGGCCTGTATCCAGAAGCTTGGGCGCGATTGGTGGACCCCTTTTTCAAGGCGTCAACCAGCGAGCCCTTTCCGCTCATCATGGAAGCCACCAGGGGGTCCCTAAAAAGAGCTTCCAGGACCCAGTGGATAAGTGGATGGACGCAGAAACTCCAAAATGCAGTTTTAATTTTGCAGAAATGGAGGTCTATTGATGTTTGGTGCGGGAAAGTGGTTCTTGCGAACACTCCCCAAACTGAAATGATTTAGGGCCCACAAGCCCAAGCACTGCACATTCTCCATTTGGGGCAGTGCCCAAGGTTTTCCCTAGACCAGAATCTGAAACTTTTGATGTTTGTGTACCCCAGATTTGGGTGTGTCTTTTTTTAGGCCCCCCCCCCAAAAAGAAGGTGGGTTTTCCTTTTAGCTTGGCTTTGAAACCAACCAAACAGGAGGACCCTCGAAAAAACGACTCCGTTTCCAGCACTCTCCGACTACCGTCTAAATTCTATTTTTGGAACTACCGGGTATTTGGCAGTACTTCCGAAAAACAAATAAAAGACAAGATCCCCTATCTACGGTCGTTTCACGTTGTCCCAAACAGTAAAGGACCAGCCCACAGGGTGACACGGTGACACGGGGTGACACGCAGGCGACACGGGGCGACACAGGGTGACACGCAGGTGACACTGGGCGACACGGAGTGACACGCTAAAACTACTGTTGTTCGCAGCGATCTACTGTTGTTCTAGCATACTGACACGGGGGCGACACGGGGGCGACATGGGGTGACACGCAGGCGACACGGGGGCGACACGGGGTGACACGCAGGTGACACGGGGTGACACGCTGTGAGGCGCTTGCTGCACTTGCTGCCACCCCTTGATTGCTACCACCCCTGCTATGGCATCTCTCCGTTGTAAGCAGTGGCTAGCAGTAGTTAGGCTATGGGCATCTCGCAAATAATACAATTGACAGTAGTTTTTCTAACTACGGTTGTTTTTGGGAAATTTCTATCTACCATCCCCTGGGCAGCAGTCGGAGGGTGCTGGTTGGGCCAAGCTTTTCAGGGTTTGCCCTTTGACATTTCACGGGAGGGTCCCCTTGCTGAAGCTCGCGATAAGTGCGATTCGATTCCGCGAATCGACCAGAAGTGGCCGAGATGTTTTTGTTTTCCAATTGTCCCATGATAGTTTGTCTCTTTTTGAGGATTTTTTTTTTTCGGAGTGGTTTTCAAGGGAAATTTTGAGACGCACACATGATGCTGAATGTTTGGGGGCAAACGACAAGTTCGCAGCACTTTTAAGGTTTCGCTGTCAGAGATCCAAAGGAATGTCCAAAGCTATGGCAATGGTCAGACACTGTGAACAGTCTTCCTCCTCCTCCTCCTCCTCCTCCTGCTCATCATCATTATCATCATCATCATCATCATCATCATCATCATCATCATTGTCATCAGCATCATCATCATCATCATCATCATCATCATCATCCTCATCCTCATCCTCATCCTCATCATCATCATCATCATCATCATCATCGGAAGACATGGGGAACTCTGAATGTACCACCGAAATCAGGGGTACTCACTAGCTTTCTCACGCAGGGTGTTGTACCCCCTGAGACAGGTTTATTGGGCGATTGTCCCTACTCAAACCTGGGCCAAAAGGATGGTCACCATCAACATGTGAAAATTCGCTAAATACGAAATGTGGACCCTGGATCAATGGCCCCTCTTCGGTGGACAATTGTTTCTTGATGCCCTTGAGCAACCGACTTTCGACGATGGTTTGTGTGTTGACTCCTGCTTGGTGCGTACCTGGACCATCAAAGGCGGAACGGCAGAAGGCGTTGGTACACAGTGTTCCAGGATTCAAGTCAAGTTGGCCTCTAATGTTTGCGATTCATGCTTTTTGGGCCAAGGGACTTTATGCATCGTTATAGCAGAACGGAGGCTACTTTCCGGTATGACACCGGTCTTCCAAAAGGGACTGATAATCTATGTTTGCAGGACGTGTCTTAAATGGCGTCCACTGCTAATAAGCTAAACTTCAGAGGATGTAGTTGTATGAGCTTCTTGGGAGGAACATCTTGCACCCAGCCCTTGTGCACTGGCTGGCACTTGTATCCCCTTCTTGTTTGCTTCTATTCGCTTAAGAACATGTTTGTATTTTCCCCTGTTGGTTTTAAGGGCAATCTTTCACTACTGGAAACTTGTTCTCATTTTTACGGGGGACACACAAGCAAATGGAAGTCTACTTGTAGGTTCCTCCTTTTTCGTTGGGAAGGGGAAGCGGCTTCCATTTGCGGCAAACGTCTGAGGACGACGCTTTGCTGCTGGGCGGAGCTCTTGCAACGCAGACACATCCCGGGCTCAGGGATCCTCTTGCAGGGTTCCCTATAGTTTTATTTTGCAAGTTTTGAACGTCACCGGAGCCAAAGTAAAAACCGATTAGATGAAGGTGAGTACGGGACAATCCCAACCATAGATGGGTGCAGTTGCCGGTTCAATTCTTTACCTAGTTTTGGGTAGATCATTTCAATGCCGGGTTTTGATTATGACTGACCTTGTGGCCAATTCAATTTGAGTTTCCTTTTGGTTCGATGTTTAAAGGTGGACATAGACGGGAGCCGTCTTGACATGGTTGGAAGCATGCTGAAGCAACTTGGAATCAAGACGAGATCAGGGTCGGTATAAGAGAGTTGTTTGGGATCCTTTGCTGCGAGTTAGACTCTCGGAAGGGCTTGTATCACGGAACTGGGTAGCTCGTCTTGTTTTGATGTTACCCTTGTTGGGTTTGCTTTAAAGGAAAACCACAAGGAAAGGTGCACAATGTTGGGTCCCCTAAACAAAAGAGGACAACGTGGGCAATTCCCGCAACCCGGTTTTTTGAAAGGGCTTTGAGTCAAAATCGAGGACCACAAGAGCGGCACACCTGTTTCTGTCACTGGGGAACTTAGCCATGAGGCTGTGAACGCGATGTGCATAGGGGAAGGGGGAATCGCTGCGGGTTGAAAGATGGCCGCAACTTCTTTGTTTCTGCCTAAGGCTTGTTAACACAGGGGATGCGTTGGGGGACCCTGTTTTGTAACGCAGCTTGAAAGAAAGAATTGCAGGGTTCAATTAGAACAAAGCTCGAGTAGGTGTGCGGCTCAAACCCGGCCCCACTTACTTACCTGGAGGTGTTAGCTTTTGTGTGCACTTCATGAACCCAAAGAGGCTCTCAGCAATATGGCTGCCCACTACATGCCACAGTCACAACAGTGCGTTGTGTGTTGCGTGTGTGTGTGTGTGTGTACTTGCCCCGGATTCACATACCTGGAGAATCAACAGGGAGCTGTCTCCCCAAAAGTGAGCGGCTTCCTTTGAAATGGGACGCGCCAGTCGATTTAGGCGTTTATTAATCTGCACTTGTTCATGGCGAGCGCACGTTGTTGCAGCACTAGCAATTTGAGGCATCGGTTTGCACGCAGCCATGTCGTCGTCCTTATCAAATCATGTCATGCTTGCTTTGTTTGACAAAGGATGCAAGCCACTTGGTCTCCTGGTTTACTTCTTAGACACCACCCCAATGGTGTCCTTCATTTGCATAGGAAACGGCGTTTGGCGTAGTGAGGCACAAGCCTTCCGGCCATCTGACTTCTGAGCGAGTGTTTTGTTTGGACTAGCTAGATTTTGTTTCGTTGTCGGTGTTTTCCTTTGAACCAAACACAGCGTTGTTGCGTTGTTCTGGGTGGAACTTCCAAGGTTTCTGCTGTGATCACTGCCGGACCTCGCGCACTTGTGTTTGGATGTCCTTCATTTGGCCCTTCGACCAGCGAAGAGATCGATCTTTGCAGGGAGTCCCAGTGCTGAGGCGGCAAGAGGACCCTTTATTTTTTTCAGTTGCCCCCAATTCCGTTGATCGGACCTTGAGGGGTGTTCTTTCCTTCACTGTTGTGGGCATGTGATTCATGGTTTTTAAGGGTTCGTGCAAAAAGAGAAAACAGTTTGTCGCTGCCACGCCAAAAGTTGGACAGTTTCTCCTTGTCACCTCCCGCAGCGGGCATCTCGCTCGAAGGTATGGCCGCGCCTGCTGCTTGTGGAACTGCGTCTTCGCGCCATGCGGCCCGGAAAGGAAGGCGTGGTTCTCTTGGCGGGTTTAGAGGGGAAGAGGCGTTTTTGTTGTGGCAGCTCCGGCTCATAGCCCAGGCCCGGGGCCTTGGTTGGTCGGCTGTTATGATGCATCCCCAGCACCGGCCCCGCTCGGGCAAGGGCTGCTTCTTGGCTTTGATTCGGTGGCAGTTCAGAGTTGCTCGGGGCTGGTTGTTGGGCTTGCTGGGGTCTTAAGGGCGGGTCTTGGGTTTGTTGGGTTTGCTGGGATTCATTTAGGCTCGGAAAACGGCGGATGCTGTTGAGAGAGTTCAATGGTTTTGGGCGTTACCCCAAACCACCAAAACTAGCCCAAAACTCGCGGAACCACATCCCTAAATCAACCCCAAAGCCACTGCTAAACCAGCCGCACACTTAGCGCAAGTCAGCTCCAAGGCAACCCAAAGTCAACCTTAAACTCTCCCAACAGCATCCGCCCTTTTCCGAGCCTAAATGAATCGCAAACAAACCCAAGACCTGCCCTCACTAAGACCTCAGCAAGGCCAACAGAACCCAGCCCCGAGCAACTCTGAACTGCCACCAAATCAAAGCCTTCGCTCGGCCCTCCGAGCGAGGCCGGTGATACTGGGGACGCGGCCAACCCGACCCTCACCTGGCCAGGTTTGAAGAGAAGATCCCCCGAGAGCGAAGGGGTTCCCAGGCCTGCAGCCTCCTTACAGCCACAGGGAGGCTGTATGGTGAGGGCGAAAGCTGAGCCGGGGCGAGTAAAACGCCGGGGCGAGTGAGAAGAACACAACCACCTCAACCGTTTAAAGGGAACCCAAAGGCAAACAAAAAGGAAACCAACCGGAAACCAAACCGTTCATTTTCTTTTTTGGGGGGTCCCTTTTTAAAGACACCCAGGTGTGGGATTTTGGGCTGGGGGTGGACTGGGGCTTGGGTTCCTCTACCTTTCGGGCGTGGAACTGAACCCTCTCTAGCAGTACCCCCATTCTCTTCAGGCATCATTATCTTCCAAGAATGGCGGAAAATGGGTGGTTCCCAAGAGAACGATGGGTGAAGAGAATGGGGAATCAAGCCTTCGGCCCTCAGTCACCCCGCCCTTTCCCCAGATTGAACGTACACCCCCGAGGCGTCGTCAGAGTCCTAGGCTATGGCTATGGGGTGAGGACTCGGGTCAATTGGATGTGTCTGATTTTTGGGGAACCCCCAAAATGGCTTCGGTGTTCCTTTTGGATTTCCTGTAAAATCACAAACAAGGGGTACCAAGTGAAATAAACAGGCATCCAAATGAGGTTCTTTGGCTAAGGGGCAAGAGGCTCGAGAGACTTCCATGCGGGTGGCTCGTTTTTTTGTTGGTTTGAGGTGCTCGGAATCCCCCAAAATGAGGTTCGAAAAGGGAGTACAAGGACAACCACCAGTTTTGGAACTGCAGTGCCCTATTTTGAGACCGACCCGGCGACTGAGGTATCCTAACATTTTGGAGCTGCGCCATCTACTGTTGCGGCTGCTTGCGAAGCTTGGGCTGAGGTCAAGCCGTTCAAGGCTGGTATGGGTGGCTTTTTGATTTTGAGGCCACCCTGTTCGGGGTTGTGTTAAAGGCACACCAAAGGGAAACCACTTATTTGCTTCGG
This sequence comes from Effrenium voratum, assembly GCA_963377175.1. Taxonomy (NCBI): domain Eukaryota; class Dinophyceae; order Suessiales; family Symbiodiniaceae; genus Effrenium; species Effrenium voratum. The sequence continues at coordinate 637,066 of CAUJNA010000113.1, forward strand.
GGGGTTCCCTATTTTAAGACACACCCAAATGGGGTTGTCAGGATTTGGGGTGGTCCCTCAGAACACACACCGTGGAACAATGCAGTTTGAAAGGGGCCGACCCCACTGGAAGAACTGTCCTTTGTCACATTTTGGCAACAGTCAATAGTTGCTGTCATTTACTACACCAAAGGGGATGACCGGGGTCACACTCATCAAACTAGCATTGGGGAATGGGATTTTGGTCACTCATTTTCCTATGGTGTCTCTGACCGTCTATCTTTATGGCTATGTTCTTGGATCTTTGTACTTCGGCCTGCTTTTGAGGAAGCAGGCCGGATTTTCCATTGGACCCACAAAAAGTTAAAACTGCTAGCAGAGGGATCAACAGCAACCAAGCTATGTCCAGGTCCTGCTTAGGCCGGCAAGCATGTCCAGTCTGTGGTCAATGGGAGATGGACTCACACAATTTGTCCAACCTCCGTTATGGGAGCCACATATTTCGACCGTGACTCATGCGAGCTACTTGGAGCGGTTACTTGTAAGCGGAAAGGGCATGTCGAGGTATGGAATTTGGAGGACTGGAAACGCATGTCATGTCACTTCCCCTTACAAAGCAGGATATTGTCCTTTCTAGGTTGTACATACCCCCCACACCACGGGCCAACAATCTCCAACGTGGCTCCGTACTTTTGGAGCCCAAACCTGAGACTTGCTGAGGAGTCTACGCTGGCCGCAACGCGCGCGCTGGCCGCAATGGTGCATATATTGTGCGCTCCTTTCAGAGACCCGTTTCTGGGGATCCTATGATCCGACGATCAACCCCTTGCTTCACCTTAACCCGGGTACCTTCCCCATTGGGCTTCAGGAACAAGCCCAGAAGCAAAGGCAAGCGAAAAAGGCCAGGGTTTTCTGAATCGATTTGGCTGTGGTTGTCCAAACCAATGGGATACCATTTTGGGATAGGTGCACCACCCTAGTCTATTTTAGTAGGGATTGGGATGTTCACTGAGCGTACGGGATTTTGACCCATGGTCAGTTGGGTGGTTTACCCTCATGATAGTCATACCTCCCCATGGTTTGCCATCCAGAACAAAGGGTCCAAGTAAGAAAGCACATCCCAAATTGGTAGTGCGAGCTGGGTGTGTTTTTTATTCGGAGCTGGTACCCCCCTTTTTGGTGGCAAGGGAAATTCAAAGGGAAGACCGTTGCGCCATTTTGGGAGTCGAATTTCTAAAGAAAGGACACACCCATGTGGACACATTTGAGAGCGACCTCACCAAGGCGGACTTGGTGTGCGACGAAAAAACCCATCACAAAGGTTTCCCTGGATTCTTTATTTTGAATTGCGATTCATGATTGTTTGCCCCGATAGATTACATAGCGACTAGTGAGTAGATTCTTCGTGGCAGTGGCTCAGAAAAGCGGACTACAAACACGGCAAACAACAACGACATGGGAGCGCCAGGGAGGCCTTCCCTTTGGCACGCGGGACGGTGGCCAAATGCGGTCAGTCGCCCCAACTGAACCAGAACCAGTCGCCACTGTTTATCGGTTGATGTCCATTTGATCGTGCGGCTATGCAGCTCTTTTGAGGTTGCACCCGCGTGCTGATCTCAGCGAGATAGAAGAATCCCCTGCTGTGGTTCTTAGTCTCACGAAACAAGAATCTTGCAGGAGCATTTGCATGCATATCATATCAGTCTTCCGTCTCATGAAGCAACCCACAACGCTCCATGCCAGCAATGTTTGTGGTCACTATGTTGACTGATTTTGGATATACAAGTCAGAACCTGGGGTTGTCTCCCTCTCACCTGCCACACCGGAATGACTTTGCCGGTTGAATGGGGCGGAGCCGCGGGGCCGAGGCGCGGGCCGGCCTTCAAGGATCCCAACTTCCAGGCGGACAGCGAACTGCTCGGCGTGGAGGAGGCGGGGAGTTGGCAATGCGCGCTTGGGCGCTTGGTCGCTCGAGTCTGAGCTCGGGCCTCGGCAATGGCGGGTTTGCTCATGTGGGTCAAGGAAGCGTTGGGCGTCTCACTCCCCGAGCTGCTGGCCTGGAGTCGCTTTTTGGGGAAGACTAGGTTGGCGGTAGATTGAAAAAACATGGACTTTGTCAGCTTCTGGCTGGTCAACTTGGGTCAGAGAATGAATGACACTGTCTTTTGGAATACTGGGCAAACGGAGGGGGTTGTACGGCATTCAGGGAGCTTATGGTCGTTGGTAGAAGGAACTGAAGTAGGGATTGCTTGCTGCTTCTCAGGGAATGAGGGAGTGACCCCGAACTGAACAAACCCTTGCGGCTTCCAAAAAGGGGGATCGCCGGGTTCATTCTCAAAACCCCTTTTGCCCCTCTGGAAACCAGGAGTGTTTCCGGTGGTTTCCGGTGCCAAACATGGGAAATCCCCGGATTCGTAGAGGGGCCCGCGGCTCGTTTTTTGGCTTGCTGAATTGGAACAAACCGCCGTCCTTTGCGGGAGTGGGAACCCATGTGTGCTAGTTGATTCCAACACAGGGCGAGTCCTTTTTAAGAGGAAATCCTTTGCTGTTTGCAGAGGTACATCTCCCCAGTAATGTGCAAGGTTATGATTACTCCGAGGTGAACAGTTTAGCCCTTGCGCATAATGCCACCTATGGTTGGCAAGCAGCAGAGGTTGCAGTTCTGTTTTGGGCTTGTTGGTTCCACCTGCACATTAACATTGGTTCCAAAAAGGGCTCCTGAAAGGAGATTCCTGTAACAGGTGGACATCAATTAATCCCTGACTCCAATGATTTAATTATGTTCACCAAAGGGACCTATCTTGAAATAAGTGATTGTGTATTTTGAGGGAACGGCCCAACACATCTTGGGGTTTCTTTGGTTTTCCTCTAAGACAGCCCCCAAAAAGGAAACCCTCAAAAAAGGGCACACAAAAATGTCACACCCTGTGACAAATCATGGGCTTCAAGACCGTGTTTACCTTGCCAGGTGAACCCAGGTTCGTGCCACAAAAAGGCCCCCCCCCCCGCCCCCGCCGAATTTTGATGTCCACTGTGTCTCTAGGGGTTGTTTCTTTATTCTTTTCAACCATCGTTTTTTGTTTTTTCCCCCCCCCCCTTTTTTCCCGAAAACCAGCCGTTTTCCCCGGGTTGTGGAGGTTATCTAGAAAGAAGGATCCCTGGAAAGAATGGCGGAGTGTGTCGGGTCCCCTAAGTAACATTCACACCCAAAATAGTCCAAAGATCCACACCATTTGATAGCCATCTACCAGGTGTGTCAGTTCCTCCAGCGCCAAACAGTTTGGGGCGTGGGACAGTCCCAACATGTCCCACTGGCCCCTTGATGAATTAGTAGACTCCTTTATTTACTTCTATATTTTGATGGGGGAAAGGTTTCAAGTGCTTTAGTGGTCATAAAACCCGGGTAAATGATATCCACCAAAGGGTCCGAACTTGAGTTCATACCCATGTCAGGCTGTGATTATGGCTCAATTGTTTATTACAAGCTCCTGTCAGCCGGCGCGCAGGATGTGATTTGGCTTCGGGCAACTAGACACGCGAGGACAAAGCGCCCCGGCACGTGCTTTAGTTGGTGACTTCTCTCGCAAGCCTGGTACAAGAGGGTCCAATGAATTGGCTGTGTATAATGGTTGGTTTACCCTCATGATAGTCATACCTTCCCATGGTTTGAATCTAGAACAGAGGGTCCAAATAAGAAATCACATCCCAAGTTGTTAGCACGAGTTGGCCGTGTCTTTTTTTGGAGTTGGCACCCCCACTTTTTGGTTTTAAAGCGAAGTCAAAAGGAAAGCCGTTGCGCCATTCTGGGGGGTGTGACTCCTCAAACAGGACGCACCCAGTATCCTGTTGCATTCCTCAGTTGCCCAAAGGACCCTGAAATCAAGGGCTAGCCTTTTGGGGCCATGGCTAAAAATGGGCCACCATGGGAAAGCCAATAGGCCAAAGGGTTGACTTCTTGGCACTAACAGCTTGCTCGGTGTCCCGGATGCTGTTTGCTCGCTTTGCTCCCGAGCACTGGGCTGGGGGGAGGGGGGGGGGGTCAAAACCCCAAGCAGGAATCCGGAAACCCACCCAGTGGGTTTGTCTCAAAAGGGGACCCCAATTCACCGGTTGGTCCCCTGGTTCCGCGGCAAAACAAAAAAGAAGTCCGAAAAGACACCCAAGTGGTGCAACCCAGTGGATCCCAGGTAAACCCTTCAGGTAACCCTGGCCACTTTCAAACTTCCTTTTTTGGCTGGTTCCCTTCAGGTTCCCTGCAACACCAAGCAAATGGAATCGAAGTTGAACCAGGCTTCGATTTCTTCACGACAAGGCAGACTTAACCCAGGGGTTTCCTTTTTCGGGAAATCAACCACCCCTAATTTAAATCTACCTTGGGGTCAAAAATGGAACCCTGGGTTGGAGGGATGGGGGAAATCAGCCCTCGCACAAAAGAAAGCTCCACAATCAAAACTCGAGAAGGGCACAGAACATTTCGCGGCAGCAACGAGGCCTTTGAGTTCTGGTTTCCGAGTCATCGCAGCCGGAGCTCACCAAGGATTCCCTTCAAAGATTCGTGGAACATGTTCGCCTGAACCCGACATGCTTGTTGATTTCCAGGAGGTGCTCTTGAGTTTCTGGACAAATTGCAGCGACCTCGGTTGCTTTCATAGGGGATTGACCCCTTGTTGCGGAACGGTGATTCGCACATGATTCACCCAGATTGGTCACTTAGAGTATGGTTCGTGCCGTAGCTGCCCAGTTGGTTCTGCCAGGTGGTTTCAGTCCAAACCCAAATCAGCCGTCAGCCCTTCCAAATTCTTAGGTGTCCACACCTTACCTTCCTTCGTTGCAATTTTGGCCACGTGGGATGGAAGACACCCTATAAATGTGACTGTCGCAAACCACCTACCAACTGATGCGAAGTGGATTTCATCCATCAGTAGGTCTAGTTCGGTCTAGGTCCAAGTACCCGTTGAGCACGTGTTGTTGGGAGTTAAGGGGGGAAGTAGCTCCCATCCGCTGGGAGTCGCGCTAAGGAGCCTCCAGCTGGTTGAGGAGACCGAGACCTACCAGCTTTGTCGAAGCCTTTTGGCATGGCCAAAACACCAGTCCATCGAAGAAAAAGCAATCCAGTGGTGCCTTTTTTTCCTTTTTTGGGAAGGGTTCCCCTTTAAAGTCAGCCAACCAGAAAAGGATGCCCTTTTTTCCCCTTGGCCACCGGGCATCTGAGCTTTTGGAGGGTGAGCAGGAAGGTCGTTGATTTTGTGTCTTTGTTTGGAGGCGGGAGAGACTGGCTTTTTTTTCTCCTAGCCCCGGCCAGGGCTTAACCCCTGTCAGGTTGCTGGTGGCATCCCAAGCATGCCCAGCATACCGGGTAACTTAGTGCCCCATGGCCGTTGGTTAGTCGGTTGCCGCATCCCCAGCATCACCGGCCTCTCTTGGACCAACCCCGACACCCCCCAGCCTGGCCAACCAGCCCCCCAGAGAATACCGCCTGGTGCTCCGAAGAGTGAAGCAAGGGTTCCCAGCCAAACTTTTTAGAGGCGCATGAGGGGAGGCGAGATGCTGAGGGGCTAGTAAAAGCCAGGGTGAGTAAAACGAAACACCTCAACGGATTTTGCAACACCTGGCTATGTAATGCTGGATCATGAGCAATCCTCACTTCCTGAGTTGGTGGACTTTAAACTTTTTGGAAAGACCATTTTAGAGGCAAATAACAAAGTTCAAGCTTTTTTTGGCCAGTCAACTTGGGAACTGAGCAATCTATCGCATGGTGGAAGAAGCCCAAAGCACCGAGAGCACGGCTCCACATTGGCCTTTGCAAGGGCCAAACTGCACCCCCCTCCCCTCCCTTCCCACTGATTTCACCGTTCACCCTTAAGGGACTCACTCCCTGAGTTCATGGACCTTATGCTTTTTGGGAAGACCATTTTGGTGGTAAACAAAAAAAATGGTCTTTTTTTGGCCAATCAACTCAGGAAGCGAGGGGAACATGGGCTCCCTCGATTCCTCTTTTTCGGACGTGCAAAAGTTGCAGTTTCAGTTGGAATCCAGTAAATTGCGCCAAAGGTTGTAAGAACATGGTACGCATGCTTCCAGCAGAAAAGGAGGGTCGAATCAGTTGAAACCCTTAGTCGGTTTGGCCGGCTGGGATTCGGATTTGAATCTCTTGTGGGACGCAATGGGTACCGCTCCCGCTCACACCTCCGAACCGGGACTCCAAACAAGAGGGAGGCGCCCAAACCAAAGGCGCCGTGGGCGAGTCCTGGCTGCTCTCCGCGCTGGCATGCCTTATGGAGAGGCGTCGAGAGATGTTCGGGTCGATGCGAGGCAGCCGGACCCAAATTTTGAGGGACGATTGGGATCCGACATCCGAACCCCACCTGGGAGCCACCCCCTTTAGCTTTAAGGGGTGAATCTAATCTTATTGTTTATCCCTTTTTTTTTCTGGTTTCGGAAATGTTTGGGGGACGCCAAGCCTAGTTTACTACGCCTTTGCCAAAAGGAAAGTAGGATTCCAGGAGCAATTTGTTGTGCACCTCCGTGTTTGTCGATGGGTGCCAATTCTGTGAGAAAGCCGTCCTAGGAATTCCACGTTGGTGAAATGTGTGAATCTTACCCTCCAAAGACGACCATCTTAGTGATAAACAACGAGAGTCTGTCTACTTTTTTGGCCAATCCATTGATCGGTGAGTTGACATGGGTCACATGGAAACCTCTCACTCCCTGTGGTTACGCCAACATCCGGCCCAGAGCAATCCAACAAGCTGGGATTCTGTTGTTTTGTTTGTGGGGTGGGGGGCGCGCGGGAAGATCATATTAGTGGCAAACAAGTTTGGACTTTTGCAAAACCACTCAGGAAGTGAGACATCACTGGTCCAAAGCCAACCATCAACTTGTCTGCATTTGGCCTTGTAGCCCTTGGTCAATGCCAGACATGCATGCAACTGGGGCCCGGGTTGGTTGTTTGGTTGGTTGGTTGACTGCTTGGTTATGGATGGTGGGTTGGTTGGTGGGTTGGTGGGTTGGTGGTTTGGTGGGTTGGTGGGTTGGTGGGTTGGTGGGTTGGTGGGTTGGTGGGTTGGTGGGTGGGTTGGTTGGTTGGTGGGTTGGTTGGTTGGATGACTGGTTGGTTAAGGATGGTGGGTTGGCGGGTTGGTGGCTTGGCGGGTTGGTGGGTCGGTGGTTATTTCCAACTCTTGTTCTGAACTAAACTGGAACACCAAAATGGGTCAGTTGCGGTTCCCAGTGGATCCCGCGCAAACCCCTGTAGAAAAACATCGATCCGTTTTCCTTCTGGTTCTTATATACAGGGCGGTTCCCTAGATTACCCAATGCCAAAACCAGGAAAAAATCAAAGCAGGGAAACCCATCAGACCCCCCCCTGGGTGTTCAACGAACGTCAGGTGAGTAAAGTTATGGCTATAACAAGTGTACCTAGGGTGATCGTCCCGTTATGGTGATGGTCAAGACCTACTTACCTGACGTTAGTTGAAGCCCCCCCATCCCCCAATTCCCCACCCACGGACTCACCCCCCAGGGGTGCATTGCATCACCTCTTCGAGACGGTGGAGAGGAACCCCCGAGGCGCACGAGAGAGTCGAGGGTCGAGAGGTGTGGCCTTTTTTTTGTCTCCGGAGTCACCATGTTCTTCCTTCTTCTTTTTTGCCGGTTCCACAAACACGCCGGAGTTCATGGACGTCAGTCACTTTCTTTTTGGGGGGGCCATTTTAGTGGTAAGCAAACCAGTTTACTTTGTTCGGCCAACCCGCTCAGGAAGTGAGTTCGGACATTGCTGATTTATGACCACACAATTTGTTTACCTCAAGAACGACACCCTTGGCTTAAGATCATTGCGCCCATATTCCTTGGTTTTAAAAGGGAATCGATCTCGATACCGGAAAGTATATTATATGTTCTCTTATTTGCTTCTAGGGGACTTCTACATGCAAATGGAGGGGGAGGCCATTGTTAAAAGGAAATAAAAGGGGAAGCCACCGCCTGTTTTTTTGTCTCCTGTTTCAAAACACAAGTGAGAGAGTTTGGCTCTTGGCCTAACCGGAAAATCCTGGTGGACGAGGGCGTTGCAAGAGGTGAAAGTTGTTTCCCAAATTCAGAGCTTCCATTCATCAACAGTTTGCCTATTGAGTTGGCTTTCGTGTTTTGTTGACAGGCGTCCTCATTTGAGTGAGTAACCGATTCAGCTGCTCAAACCGAGTCCAACCAGGTGTTATTGGTCGCCTGAAACCCAGTGGAACCCTTTCACGTCGGGAGAATCGGCAGCCGGGCGACCAGGTAGGTACGTCTTGCGGCTCTTTGACGGCATCGAGCAGGAGTGGCAGAGGAGCGGATGACTTTCGGAGCACCACCTGGTCAAGCATCTGCCTTTTTTTCTGACGCGGGCTCACCGATTCAGGGGTATACGGAGCGAAAGCCGTGATTGGGGATCCAATTCTAAATTCGAATTATGGTAAAATTGGCAAGAAAGTGATTTGATAACCCAGCATACAGACCCTTGCCATGGGTGCTGCCTTTTGGAAGAATCCAGAGCGTGACAATCAACGAGTTCCGGGGCATTTCTGTTCGTTCGTGTCGCTTCAAATTGGGCACGTTCACAAACTCATGGCAAACACGAGGACTTGCCTGTAGTGGACCGGGGGAAAGACACGTAGCAAGGAACACCCCAGAGTTCATCGGTTTTCACTGCTCCACAGGAGAAGCCCGAGGCCGATGGACCCTGGTAGTAAACGTTTGTTTTCGAACTGTTCCTTTTGGAAGCATCGGTGCTTTTTTGAGACTGGAGCATGTTTTGGCTGATGCCCTCGGCAAGTTAAGTGAGGCACGATATTTGCGGCACCACAAAGTCTTCACGCAGATGGTGTTGGGTGTTTCGAATAGGCCAAGGAAGACTTAAAGCCATGGCGATTTTTCCCGAAAAGGACAAGCCCTGCGTTTCAGTCTACCTTAGCAGCCAAAAAGAGCCCTGGTGGTGGATTGGACGGTGCTTCGTTTTATTGGCTTTGCATCGAATAATACGCCCTGAGGATCATCATCGATGCACCTTGGCGAAACAAATGACGGGCTGAGCGCTCGGATCATGTCGGCTTCGCTTTTTGCTGGCTTCCCTCTCGGTTCCTTGTCGCAGGGACGTGTTCTCCGAAAACTTGGACCTCTTAAATGTCATGCCACATGTTAAAGTTTTGGGGACCAGACACCGCATGTTCAGATTTTTGGGGTTCACTGAATTTGGACCACAAAACCCACGCCTACCAATTCCAAACAGGCTGCTGAAACCTTGCCCCGCCCCGAACCCCGGGCATTTAAGTCCTTGCAGCGCCGAGCCTCGTTTCGACATCGTTTCGACCCGGATTTCGGTGGTCCGGTTGGTTTCCCTAGCCAACCCCCAAAAAGAACACCCACAAAAAAGAGACGAGCCACCCATTTGTGTTTCAGAATAGTTTTTTTTGTTTTTATCATCCCCTGTCGGTTTTTAGGGCAATCTATGTTTGTCCAGACTTAAGCAAATAGAACACAAGGGCAGGACATTGGTAAACCATGAGTGCTTTGGTCCCCCTCAGGATCAATTTCCTACCCTTGTGCAAATGTAGGTTCTTGCATTCATTGCCAACTATATACCCTTCCTCCCACCAACATAGCGTTTGTTGACTGTTAGGTGCCATGGCAACGCGGAAGGCATGGGTCTGCCCCACCCCACCCCACCCGGCTGGACCATTCACCGTGCTTTCTTTATGGGCACACGGGTAATCATGCACGGGCTACAGCTTGCCCCAATGATGTGTGTGTGTGTGTGGCATCCTAAAACAGGGCTCCTTAAAAGATACAGTTTGCAACCATTTGAAGCATGGCTTTTTCAACACCAAAATGAAGGGAAACCACCATTTACAAGGCAATGTTCAGGTGTACAATGTAAAGATCCCTGTAAAACCCATTTGCCAGACCTCATCCAGGGCGTCAACCAAAGGATGATCTTTTTGGCCTCAGACCGAACTCGGCATTGCGAGGGTCACCCAAGCTTTGCCCCAACCCAAAATCCAGAAGTTGTAACCAACTTAATGGGAACACAGAAATAGATACCCTCTCTCCCATTCGCATGGCACCTGCAAAACAAAACTCCCTCCACAAAGCACCTGCTCTTGCAGGTACCCTCCAATTCCCAGGTAGTGGCAGGAAGGGTAGGGCCCCATTTGGCGCAAAGCCGCGTGGTTTTGTTTCAACCAGTCGACATGAACCCAGGACCGGGTGCCTTGCCAGCGGGATGCCTATGAGGCCAGCAAGAGCTTCAAACCCATCTTCCTGCGGACCAAGGCCTGTCCGGAGAAAGGGGCGGACGTCAGCAAACAGATCTGTTTTTGTTTGGTTGTTTAAGGTTACCTTTTCTCTGGTAGCCCTGAATTCGGGGTTTGGATGGTTTGGGGATTCCAGCAAGCTAAAACAATAATTATAGGGAAGCTACTTTTCAGGGTGGTTTAAAAGGAAATGAAAGGGAACACCCCATTGCACAAGTCCCCGATTTCAACGGGTGGGGTTGTACCCAAACTAATCAAAGGGCTCTGCGCGGATTTTGAGGGGTCTGCACAAAGCTCATCCTGCTGACTGATGAGAGCAAGCTCACCTGGAAGCGAAGTGAGCTCACAATGAAGGCCCTGTACTTGAGGTTTCCTTGGGGGGTTGCTTCTTTTCCAGCGAGGGAAATCTTCTTCCATTTGCTCAAATGGTTTTTGTTTCCCCTTGTTGGTTTCAAAGGGTATCGATTTCACCACTGGACTGAACATATTTGTCCCATTTCTTCCGTGCGGGCTTCGTATTTCCGCCAATGGACGGCCTCCAGATCTCCCCAGCTGCACGCGAGCTCTCGTCGAGCGCGGAAACCGCGTGGTCGCTTTCGTTGTCGATCCAGGACCGGGAGCTCTACTTGCTGCTGATCGAAAAGGCAGGGAGTGCGGGGCTTTGGTGAAGGATACCATAGGGGTTGATCAATATGGCTGTGGTTGTCAAAACCAATGGGATCCCATTTTGGTTGGTAGGTGCACCACCCGTTTTAGAACCTATTTTAGTGGGGGATGTTCACCGGTCATCCCGTGTAAAGGAGCTTTTGATCATGTGCCCCGGTCAGACGACCAACTTTTCTCCAAGTTGGCAGGGATGGGTATCAGCCCCTTACGGATTTGAAACTGGCAATCCAAGGGTTCCTGTTAAAGGCATCATGACCAGGGCAAACATAGGAAATTTGACCATGTCACATATGGGCACGATGTTAGATCAGGGACATTTGGTGGACATCATAAAACATTGGGGATTTATGTCCAGCACACATATTTGAGGGGTCCATGTTTGAACACACAACCTTTGTATATTTATGAATGCCCTATTCATGGTTGTTGTGGGAAACATGTTACATTTTTGTTTATTGTGGTTTAGAGGGAAATCCCCACTTCACTGCAACAAATTAAATTGTTGCTCCCCTTCCAACGTCAACCAAGTATTCAACGCCGACTGAAGTTCACCTACAGAGAATCCTTAAGGAACACATCAATCAGAAGGCGAGACCAAACACTACAGAAACACGGTCTCTCGCAACTGCAAGATTCGGACTGCAAACAAAGCAGGAAAGGACATGGCCGGAACTATGCCATGAACATACAGTGGCTTTCGCATTTGTTTGGCGGAGCGGCAACTTGCACAGGCCCAAACTGTACCTTTGTTTTTTGGCGCTTGGTTTCTGGCAGGAGAGGAATGGACCAACATATACCATGTAAGAGCCGTCCTTGTGCATTGGGCGAAGTGGCAGGGCTGCTTAGGAAGCAATCGATTGGATGCAAAGGCCCGCAAAGGCCACAGTTGCGAGAGGCGTGGTTAACATGTCTTTGTGCAACCAGCAAGCATTGGGCGGCGTTTGCCGTTCGAGCTCTCGGCTGTGTGACTTGGTTTGCTTGAAGTGACGGGACCCACCCCTGCCCTAGCCCAACGAGGGTCCTGTTTAGCTTGGTTGCCCTTTGATGTTGCTCCAGTTGGTGGTGACCTTTTTTTTAAAGAGCCACCCTACCCTGGTAAATGGGTGAACACGTTGCCTCAAATCATCCCCTGTACGAATTCTTAATAAAATAAATGCAGGTTTTTGGGTTGAAAAAAACATGAAACTACTCTGTTTTAAATGAACATGGTTTACCTGAAGCTTGAACAAAAAACATGTTTATATAATTTTCCCGTGCCGAGCAGCCACGGGGTTTCGGTTCTCCTTGGCGGGCGAAGAAAACTCTTCGAGGGACGCATAAAACAAATATATGCTAAATGGGTGAACATGTTGCCCAAAACTGTCCCCGGGTCGATTTTTTAATAAAATAAAATGCAAGTAATTGGGTTGAAACATTTGAAACTGTGTGTTTTAAATGAAACAATTTGTTTACACGAATCTTGATTTTTTGTTCATAGAAGTCGGTTTCGGCTCCTTGGCTCGGAGCGTCGAGGCCTTCGCCAAGTTTTTGGGGGGCTACCAGCACCTGGACGGCCGGTCCACGGCGTGGGCGCTGAGCGTCATGACCGGAGACCCGGCAAGGCGCGGGGATGGCGTGGGGATCGCTCGTTTTGTCGGGGATGGCTGGGGATGGGAGGAGGGCGGGGGGGGGGGCCGGGGGGGGGGGGCTTTTTGGCAGGCGCGGGAAGGGGGGGGAGTTTAGTTAGAGTGTTGGGTGAGGAGAAGTGGTGGAGAAGTGTGGAGAAGTGGGGGAGTTTACTTAGTGGAGAAGAGGTGGGCCAATGGTGGAAACAACCAGTTGCCGTGGATCGTAGACCCTTAAACATGGAAAGTCAGGTTCATAATATGAGTAGCTGACAAAATTACTGGTGGTGTACTGTTTGCTTGGGTGATGTTGGTTCCCTTTACTTGGCGATTTCCAGTTACACTCTTCAACTTAGTGACTCAGCTGTTTAGTGCCCCCCTCCCCCCCCCCCAAAACAAAAGCTCAGGTGATATCCCCAACAGCATGCGGTGCAACCCTCGTGGAACCCTCGTGGAACCCTGGTGGAACCTTCGTGGAACCCTGGTGGAACCCTCGTGGAACCTTTCAGCTGTTGGGGAAAAACACGTTTTTTTTTCTTTTGTTTTTTCTCTCTTTTTGTTCTTGGTCCGGGACTTGTTTTCTGAACTAGAACTGCTTACCCCTTTGTTCACTAGCATGGCACCCACCAGAAAAAGTCCCTTGGAACAACACCTGGTCTTCTACGACCCCAAGCCGTCAGGAGTAATGTTGACCCGGATGCATAAACCCCTGTTTATTAATATGGGAGTGTTCCCCTCCAATGTGATAAATCCCCACTAAAACCAGGGACGCCCCCATATGGCAGTGGGTCAAAAATAGGTAACCAACATATGGAACCCTGGTAAATGGAACCAAGGACTAAACCTGCGGTCCGCTGGTGGTCTAATTTTGACCCATGCCCATATTGATAAACAGGGGTGTACTCATACCGACGTCAACATGCAGGATTTTCTAGCAGTACCCCCATTCTCTTCAGGCATCATTCTCTTCAAAGAATGGGCCAAGGCCCTGGAAAATGGGTGGTGTCCAAAGAGAACACTGGGTGAGGAGAATGGGGAATGAAACCTTCACTCTCCAAGCCGGCAGGATCTTCGTGCGCGAGGAGGAGACCTGGGCGCGCAAAGAGCTGGAGGACGTCCGGGTGTAGCTACCCCCAGGGTTTGTTCCAAGGGGAGTTTCTGGTGGGTACCATGTGGTTGTTGTTGGTTGAAACAGTCTTTACGTGTTTGCTGGTGGTTTGGGTGAAATTCAACCACTGAACTGCTGAAATTTGATAATTGTTGCTCCCCTTCCAACGTCAACCAAGCAATGATTCAGGGTGCCCCTTCCCCACCTGTTAACGGAAGGCTGGGGGAGGGGGGGATATAGAGAAGTCTGGAGCTTCATGTGTGGCAACCCATTTTTCCTTGGAAGAATGGAATTGGGGAAACACCCCCTCCCCCTGAAGGTAGGGGGGGATTAGCAGGTAACCAAGGAAATCTCCTAGAGGTAAAAATCCAGGAGGTAAAACACTTATGCAAAACCTAGAGGTAAACTTCCAAGGGGTAAAAAATCGTGTACAACCTGGAGGTAAACATCCAAGGGGTACAAAACTGTGTACAGCCTAGAGGAAAACATCCAAGGGGTACAAAACCGTGTACAACCTAGCGGAAAACATCCAAGGGACAACAATCTGTGTCTAACCTAGAGGGAACAAGAAAACGTGCACAAAACCTGGAGGTAAGAATCCTAGTCTTAGATAGGGGGAAGTGGATCCACGAAAGTCCCCAAGCTGAAAGGTTTGGGGACACCTGGGATTATGCACAGTGGATGGAGTTTATAGCTTCTGGGGAACTGGGGGAAATGTGTCTAGCGGGAGGCAGGGTAGAGTCTAATTCTACATGAAATTCCTGGTTCCCTACCCCAGTTGCTCGGATTGCCTGGGATAGAAATGGAATCCCACTTTGGTATCACAGAAAGGAGCGATCGCATTTTCCATCTCCAACTTCTTCCATCTTATCTTGTGAGCATACACATGGAAAGCAGATCCAAGACGATCTTGGGTTTTTGAAAGATTCATTGTATGAACACCCACTGGACAAAGTGGCACAAAATGGAGCTTTTTCCAGGTGAAGAAGCTGCGTTGGACGGTTTTTGTCATATTAAACCGGCATAATTCCCATTTTGACAATTGGGTGAGTCTCTGTTTGCTCCGCAGAACCCCCCCCCTCCCCGCCAATGGAATCGTACCGTAAAGGGGCAACTCCAAAACAGCACACACAGAAATGTCGAGACTCTGCTGCCCAGGGAACCACTAACCAGGGGGTGGACGAAGGAATCCAACCACCGATTTAGTTGGTGTCCACCAAAAAGGGACAAATGGATGTATGTGCAAGTCTTTTGTGCCGAGCTCGCCTGAGAAGATGAGCTCACAATGATCTAAGTAATTCATTTCTTGGGCGTCCGAGCCTTATTGCAGGTTTTGGACATTTGGCTGCGTCCTTTTTGACCTTTTGGCTGCTCTGAAAGGGAAATCAGCAGGAACCCAAGCATTAATTATTGGGGCCACCAACTCGTTGAATGTCGGTCGAGCTATCACGACAAAGCCGCGCCCAAGCGTTGCATGCGTGTCAGGACGAGATGGATAAGTCTGGAGCTCGCAACTTCACTCTGGTGGACACAGGCCTCTCGAAAAAACGCTTCGGGACTTGAGCCACGCACTGGGGCCCTGGGGGTGTTGGTTTTTGGTGAGGGTGCCGCAAATGCCAGTAGGGTTCTGGGGTGTCGTTTTTTTTTGGTGAGGGTAGCTGGCTTCTTGAATGTCTGGACTTGAGTCATTTTTTGGGTTTGGACAACCCACTTTTGGGAAACCAAGAAGGAAGGCAACTGGGTCCGAATCTTGAGGCAGACCAGTGGCATCAAATCCCATCCCTTTTTGCGGGTTATTCACTGGACAAAGGGTTGGTTGCACATCAATAGGCCAGATGGGTGTGTCTCAAAATAGAAGCCGGTACCCGAAAAATTGGACTTTCCCTTTAAACAAACCCCCAAAGGGGTACCCCAAAAAAACAGACCCAGGTGCGGTTTCCCTTGTGGTGTCCCACGCATGTTGGATTAGGCATCTCCCATTTTCAACCCGGAAATCTGACCATATGGAACCGGGTTACTATCCGGGACCCGGCGGAGCCGGCGAACACGAGGCCTTGTGGAAAAAGAGGGAGATACAAATCCAGTCACACGTCATTTGTGTCCTATCGTGAGGGTACCATTGCTGGGTCCATTTCAAAAGGAAAACACAAAGCTTCGATCACTTTTGTTGTGCGGGGAGCCGTATTTTGAGACACACCCAGGTAGGTCTTCTTGCTTGTTCACCGCCTTGAGATTTTTTGAGATCGTTTTGAGAGGGCCCCTTTTTGGGTTCATCAAATTCTGTTGCAAGTCAGCCGGAGGCAGAGGTTTTTTTACACCGAGGCCTTCGGTGGATGCCCCTGCCCCTCTACCGTATGGCTTTGTGGCTTCTGGTGTGGTTGATTTACTTGCATTGCGTTGGCATCCGTTGGTTTGGCTGACCTTGCCAAAGCAACTCCCTGGTTCCGCCCCCCTTTGCCCTGCCCCCCGTGCCGCATGAAATCGGCCCAAGGCGGTTTTCGGGTGTTGGGACCCCCAGGTTGGTTGCTGGTGGCTTCTTTCAAGGGGATCCCAAACGAGTCATCCCCAAACCCGAGACGCGTAGGAGTTTTAGGCTTGGACAGCATTTAGGCGGGGATTCATGTCCAGCTCTTTTGAGGGGCTTCCCGGTTCCCCGATTGATACCCATGATTCCCCAAGCAAACTAGAGTCTCTACAGATTTAACCGCGGAAGCTCCTTTGGGAAAGGACCCCCTTTTGGGCAACTCATGTTCATTGCGGAGTTAACGGGCTGTCCAGGGGCAAAGCTCTCCTCGGACGTCTTCTTTGAGGTGCTGAAGAAGTACTGCACCTCGACAGAGACATTGAGCGCTAGACAACTTGTTCGGGCTTGGACCGCTTTAGGGCACACAAAAAGTTTGAACTTGTCTTGATTAACACTCAGGAAGTGAGGAATGAAGTGGAAATTGTGTTTTTTGACAACAATATGTGTGCAGAGGTTGGGTTTTAAAAGCATCCGCGATGTGAAACTGGTGCCCTGCTTGATTTCTGTACGAAACCACTGGGTAAGTTGCCAAAAGTCGGGTAGGCGCCTGGGTGGTTGAGAAGCGATGGAGCTCTTAGAGCTGAGTTGCAGGTTGCTGAGGCTACCACGTCCTAGGGTCCGCAACGCTCACTTCCTGAGTGGATTGGCCAAGCAAGTCACCAAACTGTGACTCAAGTCCAGGAACTGAGAGAGAGTGAGGAAAAGACGACGTGCCGTTTGACTTGGGTTGCAAAGTTTACGGGCCCAACCTGTTGCTCCAAAGACCAGAACGCGGGAAGTGAGTACGTGGGTGTTCAACCAACGTCAGGCAAGTAGGTACGAGCCATGGTTATAAGGGACGATCACCCCAGGTACACCGTGGTTTGAGCCCTACTCACCTGACGTTTTTTGACCCAAGTAGGGGTTCTCATTGGTTTCGGAGCCCGTTTTGAGGAAAGCGGAAACCAAGCGCCCTGATTCCATTCCCCTGGTGTGGGCAACAGAGGGAACCGCCCTAATATAAAACCAAGAAGGACAACGGAGCGACGGGTTTCCACAGGGCTTTGGGCTTTGCCCGGGATCCACTGGGAAAAACACACACCGACCCATTTCGGTGTTCCATGTCATTTCAAAGTTGGACAGGATGGCTCGCGGATTTCCCTCCAAATAAAGCGGACTCATCAATGGAATGAACACACAAAACGACCCACCAACCCACCGACCCACCTTCCTGAACCAACGAGTCAACCCACCAATCAGTCAACCCACCAACCCAGCAACCCAGCAACCCACCAACCCACCAACCCACCAACCCACCAACCCACCAACCCACCAACCCACCAACCCACCAACCCACCAACCCACCAACCCACCAACCCACCAACCCACCAACCCACCAACCCACCAACCCACCATCCTTTACCAACCAGTCAACCAACCAACCAAGCGCCATGCCAGAGCCCCCCCCTTTCCCCCCGCCCCTGGGAGGCTTGCTGCAGAGCGCCCTCTGCGCGGCGGGTGCTTCGGCCGGCAGCGGGCTACACCGGAAGCACGCCTACTGCATTCTGGACGCCCGGAAGGTGCATGTGGGGATGTTTTTTGTTGCAAGGGAATCATCCACCGGTTTGGCCTCAGAGTTTTGGAACTTTCTCTTATATACATGTTTTTTGAGTTTTTGTTGGTTTTGTTTGGTTTTCCTTCGGTTCTTCTGGCTTTGTGAGATTTTGGAGAGGTTATTGCTTTATGGCTATTTGGGTGTGGGTCAAAATTGAACAGGGATTACGCGGGTTTTCGTCTACCTTTCCATTTATGAGGTTTCCATTTTGGACCCCTATTTTTGAGCCACGCCCATTTACGCCCATTTGGTAGCGGATCTTTGGACTCTAACTTTTTGGCCGAAACTGGCCGGATTTTTCGGATTGAACCCCACAAATCCGCTGAACATTTGTTGCAGAGGGATCAACAGGGTTGTCAAAGTCAGCACTTGAACGTGTTTCCCTCTACCACTTTGAGTGTGACTTTGGGGGAAATGATGAGGGCAAGGGTGATCCAACAATGACCGGGTTCCTCCCTTTCCTTTCTTGGAACCACCAAAAGTGGCGATTTGTTTAATGGAAGCCACCTGTAATTTGATTAACTTTTGATTTGGGGAATCCAGGGAGCCCTGAATAACCAAACCACAAGGTTCGACAAATGGGACCACCATTTTGGGGGGGTCCCCTGAAACAAGAAAGCCCCCCTTTCTACTCCTGTGACAGGCGCGTATTTAACATACACGCGTTTGGTGCAAGGCAAACTTGAGTATTCAAAGGATTCGTTGCATGAACACCCACTGGACCAGCATTTTACAGCTCGTTGGACCTGTCGTTGATATATATCTTAATGGGAAATGCCCCACACGCATCATCTGGGAGTCCCACCGTGGAGTCCAACCTGGACAATTAATTGTCGAGTGACTTCCCCCGATTCTGGACTTGCATCTGCAACTTTTATGGCGAGTTCATCCATTCGAGGGTGAGACGGGCTAATTATGATGTATAGGTCCTTTACTTATTTCAAGAGTAGGAAATATAATCAGATTGTCAGGGCTGTCGCTACGGTATTTGGAACCCGCAAAACGGCTGGTTTTGCCATGGCCACAGGAGGAAGTATCTACATTGCCCCTTTTGGTGGTTTCAATCATCGCCTTGCACTTGCCAATTCAAGATACTTGCCCTACTTATAGCGAAAGCAGCTCGCCAGACACGAACGTCCCGTGGGGGTTCCTAAAATAAGGTGAAATTGATGATATACTATGCATCCTCCCAGGTGCCATTTTAGTGGGATGCAGGGGAGGTTCCGTTTTCCAGCCTTTTTCTGGGTGGCGTCCCTTCAAAAATCAAGAAGCCAAGAGGGTGTTCTGTTTGCTTAGTCACGCGATCAACCCATTTCCGTGGGGCACTAGGGACAAAGACAACTGCCTTTTGTTGGGCATGTGTTTCCAAGATTGGATTACTGACCTGCCCAGGCCACTGCTTTTCCGGATGATTCTTCAGTTTGCTTCAGTGTCCAGGGTCGCCGGACTGGAAAAGGGGGGGACAGCTGCTAAGACTAGCGTTTTGGGGTGCGTTTGTTTGATGGGGAATCACATGTCCAAGAAGAAATCACATATGTTCACACCAAGTCTGGGGCCGGCTGGAATCTTGCAAAAAGAGAATACCAAGAATACGACTCGCCCTTTCCTTCTTTTCCCAGATGGTTGAAAATCAATCCTCAATCCCTTTGCCGTATGGTAGTGGCGTTCCTTGTTGTAGTGTCCTGCTTATGGATTTGAATTAGGGATCCTCTCATCTTGGATAATTTAGTTTTTCAATTATGTTTTCTCTTCAGATCCCTTGTTCTCTTTGACAGTGTCTCAAACTGAAAGTACCGCTGGGCCATCTTAGTGGTAAGCAACAAGTTCAGACTTTTACCGGCCGCTCGGGAAATGAGCCTCTGGCTGCTTGGTGCCACAATCTCCGACTCCTTTCCCTCAGATTTTCAAGTCGTTTTGCAGGTCGGAGGTGGCGAATCCATGCGGCGCTTCGCGACTTGGATGCTTGGAGCCTGGAAACCTTTGGGGAACAAATCGGAGGCAAGGAGTCTCCTCGAAAATATGTATATATCGAAAACATAACTTCTGACTCTATCAACATATTATGTTTGTTGTGTTGAACAGAGTCAGAAGTTGTTTGTTTCCCCGATCAGTGGCGGCCTTTTAGAACTTTGGGAAAGTGGGTATGCGGAAAACACGGAGGTAATCTTGTGGAAGATGGGTGAAATACCCTTACATTGCAAGGACATGGCACTAGCCCTTTGGGACATTGACATGGGTTGAACTTGGATCATGGTTGGCCTTTCGACAAGTTGGGACCAGGTCAAGGTATCCTTGTGGACCGTGGGGCGAATCCATCGGACAATGGCATCGATCGTGTGCGGGTGAAAAGTAGATGACACAGGCCACTCATGTAGATTCCCTCTCTTGTTTTTGCATGCCAAAATAACGGCTATTTCGCTATCTACTTGAAGCCCAAGTGTAATAGTTTGGCAAATGACAGCTCGGGCAAATGAAAGTATCCTTCCGGAACATGATGGGCGTTGGTGTTGAACAAATTTCGATCATTGCGTGCCTCTTGGTTGCTGTATCAGCTGTCGGAAAATGACAGATGTTGCCCCACCTGCGTGATTCCGAAGATGAGGAACCCCGGATCCCCAATTGAGATGCCAAGGGTGGGAACGAAACCTGCGATCAACAAGCAGCCCCAAAAAGCAACCCATGGTCAAGATTTGTTTGATTCTTTTGCGAGCAAGACCCTGTTGTTGGTTTCATCCTATAAACTTGGCAGGGTTGGACCTCAATCTTAGCGATTGTCATTTGCCAGGTTCTGTGGATCCAGCTATTTCTCCAGGATCCACAATATTTTCAAGTTTGTGTTGCCGAGTTTCTCATCGGCTGTGTCTGGGGCCAACAAATTGATTGCCTCGCCAGTGAACTCATCAAGTCAGACAACGCAAACCTGGGTCAGAATTGTTGCTCTTTGCCAAGACAGGATGAGGGTAGAACATAAGGTTGTGTCTTTGTTTAGGGGAGCCCCCCCCCCCCGCGGAATGGCTTCGTTGTTTTTCTTGGTGTCCCTTTTGAACCAACCCCCAAACGGGCATCACGCCTCAAACCAGACGAGTCACCCATACCTGCCAGGTTTACTCCCCGCATGGGACCCAAACAACATGTTAGGAATCTCCTGAAGGGGGCCTTTGGGGTTTCCTGCATTAATTTGCAGAGCACGGAGCGTTGACCGAGAAATGGGAGTCAGTTTTTCTATTTGGTTGAGTTGGTTCCTTTTTTTTTGTGGTTTTTCAAGGGAAACCAAGGGGGAACCCGTTGCTGGCCTTTTTGGGGGTCCACATCCACGAGCTTGCCAAGCCGGTGCCGGCGAAGCGGCGTTTTTTCGGCAGGTGAAGCTGCGGAACGCCTGGCCCGGGCGGTGGCTGGGCGAATTGGCCTTTGGCAGTAGCGCCTGGCAAGAGCGGCAGGCGCGGTGCATGCGCGGTTTCCAGGCCCTGGCGAGGTGAGACTGGGATCGATGGATGGTCCTCTATGGAACTTAATAGCATCACCTCCCATTTGCTAAAATGGATGTGTGTTATTTTCGCTACTGTTGCCTTTAAAGGGAACCTAGTACTACTAGCTACTGTACAGCCGACCTTTTGCACCTTTGGGTTTTGGTGTAAGTATTTTTAGCCAAGGTTGAAAAAGGCGATCACCCTGTATTTCTGGGTCCTTTGGGCAAGTGAGTGCTGCGACGTTGTGGAGCTGCCACGCTGGAGCTGCCATTCAACATAACTCTGTACTGAGTTTTTTGTTGTTGAGCTGGAGCCAAAGCGTGCTTGGTGTACTGCACCTGTACTGAAAAGGTGCTATTTGCGAGTGAACGCGTAGAAAACTTGATTTGCTTCAGATTTGGTTGCAAATCAAGTCCAATCCGTGTTGGCATTACGGAAGACGAGGCAACCAATCAGTTGTTTGTCAATATAAATGTATAGGCATGAGAATATGCTGCATATATATGTATATATATACGCGTTGGGTAAATGTATGCTAGTACACATGCATATGTATACACATGCATATGGCATTGTACTCACATTCAAAACATGTTCAAACACCAATGGATGTCTTTTTGTTGGAAACCCTCCAAAATGTTTCGGTTTTCCGTTTGGTCTCCCTTGGAAAACCACCCCAAACGGGTACTCCCCACAAAAAGATAACCAAACAAAACAAACCACAAAACAACAACAAAACGAGCCACCCTCATAACAAAACACCACCAAGCAAAAGAGGTCCCCTCCCCACTAAAAGAACGAGCCACCCTGCTTAGCTACTGGAGTCCCAGGGAGTGACCTTTGAGGTCAGGGAGGCACTGGAGTACGACGAGAAAGACGAGTCCGTGCTGTGGATGTCCTGGCCTCTTGCCATGGAGAAAAAGTTGACACGGGGACGTAGATGGCTTGCACTCGTCTGGGTGCCATAGGCATCCTTTTTGGGTTTTGGCTGGAAACAGAAGCTGGGGGACTACAATGCTTTTAAAGGGAGAACCTTTGGGAGCCACCAGGAGTTCTGGAAGAACATGGTAGCAAGGGCTTACGGGTTGTGGGTACAATCCATAAGTCATGATCGTGGGTAATGTGGCTAATGATTGAGCCCCTGACATTGTGTAAAGGGGATGACGAAGCCAAAATGATGGAATTCTGCCACGTACTTTCACCCAATTGTAAATTAAAGACCATAGGCCGGGACCCTCTGTACAAATTGCCAGAAATCCAAAACAAGTTTGGCTCACTAGGCTTTGCATATCTATGACCCAGACCTCGAGTGGGTTCCTTCACTGTCGCGGCAAATGCTGGGTCAACGTTTGCTAGCATCTACTCCTTATGGCGTGCTCTGGTGTTGAAGGGAGCTCGCTCATTCTGAAGGTTCCTTGGGGATTCCTTCTATGTGGATGAAGTGATGACTTACTGTGTATAAACAAAAATACGACGATTAAAACAAAAAAAGATAGATGCTGGGGCAACTTGGCGGCAATACCATGTTACATTTGTATGGCCCGGCTGCGAGCTCACCGATCCTTTTTTTTCTTCGCCAGCCCCAAACCTCCTTCCTGCGGTGTTCAAATATATTTGGGAGGCGGGTAGCTCCAAGATGGTCAAAGTTTTAGGGTGGGGGTTTCTATGAAACAGAATCTGAGGATCTGATTTTCTATCTACGGTTGGGCCCTCTCCATGATCTGATGGAGCATGTTGAATTCCCAGTGGGGTGAAGATTGACCAAGCCCAAAGAGCGACCTAGCCAAAGCTTTGCCAGGCTGATGAGTGTCTGCTTGTTTTGGAGTTGGTACCCCTTTGGTGCCGTTTTTAAAGGGAAACCAAAAGGAAGACCATCATTTTGGGCATTGTACAAAGTCATGCACCAATGAGTAGTTTCTTCCCATATAAGGATTCATCCGTCCCTAGAGTTTTGGCCAGTACGGGAGGGTAGCGTCGGCATGGGCTTGGTTTTGGAACAAGAGGCTAGCGTTGTGGTTTCAATCGGAAACCGGAGGAAGACCTGTCATTGTGGTGTGTTCCCTTTGAGACATGATACCCTCCTGTTCGCTAGTATGGAAGTGACTGAGGGATCCTGGAAAAAATCCTTTGAAAAACGGACCCTCTGGTGGGTTCCATGTCAGGGGACAAGAGGGTATCATTGTTGATTGGCTGGACTTAGAGATCCTGACATGGGTTTCCCTTACAACATGCAAACCGGGCCCTAGGGACGAGTTCCTCTCCACTTGGCGCACTGTGGCTGTAGCGCCCTGGCGAGGGGAGACTGGGATCGATGGATTTTGAAGGTCCTCTGCAGATTAAGATAGAACTCAAAAGCATCACCATCCATTTGCTGAAATGGATATGTATTATTTTTCCCTGTTGGTTTTAAAGGGACACTCTATCACTGGAAATAGGATGTTACTTGTTCCAGGGGCTGACATCATTCTGCTCCTCATTTTCAGAGTCTTCGGTCTTGGGTCCGGTTAAGGCTTGGCTCCATTGAGGGAAGGACCGGCCAATGAGGGCTGGAAGAGGATCCCATTTTGCTTTGGTTCTTTGGGAGAATTGTGAACACAGCTGGGGTAAATGAGTTAAGTTCCATTAATTTTGCTGGTGCCTCTAGGTGCCATCACGCACCTATGGGGTAGTCTGCCCAAGGGGCTTGCCCGGGATGGGGTTTGGAGGTTATATACCGCTCAGAAGGGGTCAATACTGTGTGTTACAAGCTTATATTGCTAAGCTCAACAAAATATACTTGGACACATGCTTGACCAGATGATGCCACTCTTGCCCAGTCCCCGCTTCTTGGTTGGCACAACAGAGCATCGTACGCGGTTGAATGTGTGGAGAGGAGCCTTGAATCCAGCTGTTTGAGTTCATGTGCCACGCGTCTAGGGCCCTAAACATTTGACTCGTATGTCGCTTCAAGGGGCATCCCAATCAATCCAAAATGACTCCGGTATCTTCTTCATCGCACGACGACAACTGTTACAGGGCTGGTTGATCTACTCAAGTTCGACAATAAAATGAGACACGGTCTAGATCCACTGTCATTTGTTCAGACACTTGTGGGTGTTTCCCAACGCATGGGCACACTAATCGGGCCCCACGCGAGCCCGAAATGTTGACTTTGCCGGTGTTTCCCTGAAACAAACGCCTAACGGAAGCATTCATTTCATATCTCCCACTCGCCAATTTGCCGCTTGTAGACACCCATTTTCCGGGTCCGTTGGGGGAAACTTTTTGATTTCAAAATGGCCCAACGCACACCGTCCTGAACCGTCCCTTCTCACTTCCCGAGCTGCTGGCTTTATACGTTTGTTGGAAGGCCACTGTGTGGGTAAAGAACAAGTTTCAATTTGTTTGGCCAATGCACTCAGGAAGTGAGTTTGCTGTTGTGTTCTTTAGTGGATCTCAGTGACGGCTATCTCCTGTTTAGTCGACAAACCATTGTTTTTCTCTTCATAGCATGGGTCACACAAGTAATAGTGTTCTTGGCTGGTCAACTCAACCGGACAGGCAGGTAGCACATTATATATTTTGCTTCTTAAAGGGTGATTCCCTTAGTTGCTTATGTTACAGGTATATAAATGAAATGACTAGGCTTGCAGTCAATCAATGTTTGTCATGTCTTCAGTAGGGGAAGCAAGGTCTTTGTGTGGGTCCAAGCTCTTCATATTTGGGTATGCGTCACAAACTAGGGGCCTCCCAAAAATTGTGGGCTCAGGCCTCACACCCTAGGGTCCGCCTTGTGAGAACCGGAGGTCGGAGGTAGGGCCATTCCTTGCTTGGTTCCCAGCCGTCCAGTTAGGTTTTTTGTCAGGCTTTTCGGGTTTTGCGGGGGTTTCAACCCTGAAGGATTGTGAGGTTTCAACCCTGAAGGGGTTTTCAGGTTCCCCGGCTTCAAGGTTTCCATTTCGCCCACAAGAAGTGTTCAAGTCTTTTCGCCGGGGGTCACAATCTGCCCATGCCCCGGACGTCTGAGGTGGATTTGCCAGCGGGGGTCCAGACTCTGAGATTGGAGGTGTCCGGCGGATCGCCGCTGGCGATTCGGACCCCGATCGGGGGGGGCCGAAGCGAAGCGCGGGGGGAGCTTTCGACCTGTTGGTTTCCCATCTTGGAAGTCCACCTGCAAAGGTGCCAAAGGGAGAACCTTTTATCTCGGGTTTTTTGGGGGGCCGAGAGCGCTGGTGGAGGAAATGACCCCGCACCCATCTCTGGTGGTTTCCTCGGAGATGCCAATTGCTTCACGCCCAAACTACTTGAAGCTCCCCACTGAACCAGCAAGTTGGTGGAGAAGTGGGTGCTGAGGCAGCCCAAGGGAACCGAAATGAACCGAATCTCCTGGGTGAACAAATGGACGCTGTTGGAGAACTGGGTGACTGTGAACAGCTCATGTTTGTGCTTTTCCCCTCAAGGAAACCAACAGGACGGATCATTTCTATGTGGGTGTGTCTTTCTCCTGGGGACCCTTCTTGGTTTCCCCTTGAAACCAAAAGTCGGTACCCTCAAGAAGAGACAGACAACACAAATTCCCAGACCGACGTGGCACACGACAGTGTAGACTCAGCAGAACATTGGTAGTGCTGGCTCCCTGGGAGTCGCTTTTTGGGAAGACCGAACATATCCGAGCATCTTAGTGGCATACACAAAGTTTAGACGTTGTTTGGCCAATCTTCTCGGGAAGTGAGGTTTAGGTTCCTTTGTGCGATGTGTTTCGGACTGGCAGGCCTGGGTGCACACGCTTTCACTGAGCCTCATGATCATGCAACCTCTTGCCTCCAGTCGCCTCTGTCCACCAACGCTGTAATCTCCGTCAATGCTTTGAGTTTGAGCCGCGACTCAACAGGCTGTGGTGCGATGCATGTTGGTTACAGTGATGGATTCCCTTGCAACCAAGTTTTTACATGTATAGTGTCCTTTTGGCGAAAGTGGGGGCACGGAGCTCAAAAAGCAGCCATCTTCCGAGGAATGGGCCTCTTCTTAAGGTGGTTCTAAAGGGAAACACCAAGGAACACCTCCTATTTTGATAGACACCCGAATCTCGGATCCGTTGTTTTTTTCCCTAGGGCTGTTTTTTTTTTACTAGGGCTGGTCCCCTGGTTGGTTGGTGGGTGGGTTGGTTGGTTGGTTGGTTGGCGGCATCACCAGCCTCACTTGGCCCTGGGGTTGCCTATTGGCTCCGATTGGGTGCCAGTTGGGAGTTGCTGGGGACTGGTTTAAGTAGGGGGGTTTTGGCTGGCTTGGATCTTCATGAGGGTGGGTCTTGGGGTGGTTTGGGGTTGATTTAGGCGAAGCGAAGGGCTGACATCCAGGCCGCTTCGCCTAAATCAACCCCAAACCACCCCAAGACCCACCCTCATGAAGATCCAAGCCAGCCAAAACCCCCCCTAACTTAAACCAGCCCCCAGCAACTCCCAACTGCCACCCAATCAGAGCCAATAGGCAACCCCAGGGCCAAGTGGTGCTGGTGATGCTGGGGATGTCGCAAGCCCTGCGGAAAGTCAGCCCTAGGAAGAAAGCCAGCCCTAGTATTTGTTTCCCCCGAATCTCCCAAACGCCACGGCCAAGGTCGTTTTTTTCGCTCGAAGCCGAGGCCCCGGCGGCCGCCTGCCTCTCGGGCTGCTGCAGCTTTTGGTGCGGCGGGTGCCAAACGCTCTACTGCCCCTTCCGCGAGATCGGGCGCCCCGGATTCGAAGCGAAGTGGAACTGGGTGCTCAACCTCAGGTAGGCGACGGGTGAGGTAGGTTGTAACCACGGGGATGATCACCGCACTTATGCCAGTTATGGCCAGAGTTGGTTCAATCCGAGATTCGCACTCTCTGAGTTGGACCTGATATTTGTCAGGACCGTTGCCCAAAGCGAGTTGACCTTGGACCTGTTGGTTCTCCCTTTTTGGTCTATTTGTCGAGGTTTCTGGGTCAGTTTGGACGGTGGCCCACCCAGGGAAGAGAGAAACTCTGTCCAAGCTAGCTACCGCACCGCCTCCGACTTCCGCTTTGGACTTTAGACACTTTTTGAATTTGGACCAGCGGCAACAAGAATGGCTCAAGGGTTTAGCAACCAATTGTCCCTTTTCCTGCATTTGTGCGGCAAACCCAAAGTTTGGTAGCCTTTGCTTAGCCAGTCCACTCAGGAAGTGAGTTACATCTTTGTTCCGACAAGATATCGAATGCTAACTACTTGCAGGGGTCCCCAGGATTCATTGACCCCTTTGATGAATGACTCCCAGCTCGGGCGTCCAAACCACTTTTTGTGGAAGCGCCTCAAGAATCTGCCAGGTTGGTCAATCCGAGTTCAACACGAACTCCCTTGCCCCAAGCGAATCTGACACGCGACAGTTTGTTTCACGTCGCGTCCAAACGAATTGAGTTCCCTTTCAAATAACAGCTGCTACAACTACCTTCTCTGAGGGTGGCAAAAACAGCTCTTTCCCATGAGGCTTGTTCTTGAGCTTTGCGTGGTGCTGGTCATTTTCATGGGAGCCATGCAAGAGCATTTCCTGGGCTGCGCAACAGCGCAAATGTTGCGGAGCTCCACAAAGCAAAGCACGCACACAAGTTGTTTTTTGGCGGCACCGTCATCAAACAGCTTTTGTGCGGGGCTGCACACAAACAACGATTGTTAGCCACCTTTGAGGATGGTTTTTGAAAGGATATCCGCCCCCGCCCCATCCGCACTAAATATCTGGAAGGTCCAGAAAGAAAACAACAACGGCGTCCATTGGCGTCCTACCCCCCCCCCCCGGGTAAGTCCGTTCGGGTTGATACTAACAATGGTAACGTTACCACGGCTTGGGCAATGCCCGATGTTCTTTCTGCATTGCCTTGCTCCGCAAGGGCGGGCAAAGAGTACTCCGTGCGTAGATCCTGTGGCGAGCCCGGAATGCTGCTTGGCAGGGTGGCGCAAATGTGACGTGGGGTTTTGGGCTTTGCCTCGTGACATTTGAGGTCCTTGTTGGTTGAAATGTGTTTCTGTCCCCAGACATGTTATGTATTGCCACCTGGAAAGTTTGTTTTGCTCCCCGGAAAAAAAAAAAACTGACGCATTTTCCGGGAACCTTTTTGGTTGCGCATAGCTGTTGCGCCTTTTTGCGTTGGACAACAAGTTGTGTTAGCCCCTTCATGGTTGTTGTTGGGAAACATTTGACATTTTTGCTTATTGTGGTTTAGTGGCAAATCCCCACTGAACTGCTATATATATATATATATATTTTTTGCGCCCCCTTCCAGCGTCAACCAAGCCTTTAGAAATGTCGAAGCCCTAGTAGAATTATGTTTTTGCAATACCCTCTTTTTGGGCTGGACATCACATGTTTTTTTTTGGTTTTTTTCCCATCAACATGTATACAATTGTGGCTGACGAGTCCAACTTGTTTTTCAATCAACAATCCCCATTATCTTCGGCCATCATTATCTTTGGCAACCACAAGTTTTCGCAGGGGATTTGCCATTTGTTTGAAGAGAAGGATCGCTAAAGAGAATGGGGCAGGTACGGCTAGGTTTGTACCAAAATCAGCACCCTTCAAGGCAACCCACACACACACACACACACACTCGCAGGGTCCCAGCAAGGTCCCAGCAAGGTCCCCTTACGACGATGAAAATCAGAGGCAAGTGGCTCCTTCGCAATGCTCTTGTGATTCCTCGCTTGCTGTTTGAAGTGCGCTTCGTGCTGGGTTTCTTCTCATGACTCATGTGTACGTGTTGCTGGCCGATTCGTTGTTAAGTTGT